>JAJMLM010000191.1:0-266375 GCA_030569635.1 Pichia thaimueangensis | reverse complement strand
AAAAAAAACGCTACAATGGGTTCAAAAGAAGCTATTTTCCGTAAGTATCTTTTAAACAACATGAATTTCCTAGTTTAATGAAAATAACGAACTTTTACTAACATAACTGCTTAATTGAATCTGTTCTTATAATTTGATTTGATGCAGGTTCAGCGGAAATGACAATGATCCAATTGTATATCCCAACTGAAATTTCAAGAGAAACAATTTATTCATTGGGATCTTTAGGATTAGTCGAATTTCGTGATTTAAACAAAAATGTCAATCAATTCCAACGTTCATTTATTAATGAAATCCGTAAACTAGATAATGTTGAAAGGCAATATAGATTTTTATTAAAATCAATGGAGTCTCATCAAATTATTCCACCTGAAACTTTAGCTGAGGATTATCAATTGACTCATAAAACAACTGTTTCAACTTCTCAACTGGATGAGATTTGTTCTAATTCTCAATTACTTGAAGACAGAGTTACTCAATTATCCGATGCAGCTGAAGATTTGTTAAAAAAACAGATGGATTTGAAGCAATATCAACAAGTCTTATCTGCCACGGATAAGTATTTTCCAGGTGAAGTTTCAAGAGATTTAATCGATTTAAATGATGAACAAGAACAGGCATTACTTGAAGCCGGTACCGAAACATCATCCAATTTTATCACTGGTGTCATTGCAAGAGAAAAGATTCCAATTTTGGAAAAGATTTTATGGAGAGTTTTAAGAGGAAACTTATTATTTAAGACCTCGGAAATCGAACAAAAAATGTACGACCAAAAGGCAAAGGAATTTGTTGATAAAAATTCTTTTGTTATTTTTTCACATGGTGAAATGATTTTATCAAGAATTCGTAAAATTTGTGAATCATTGGATGCAAATCTCTACACGGTTCACGCGGATTCCAAATCTAGACAGGCTCAACAGGTTCAAATTAATGAACAATTAACTGATATCACCAACGTTTTAGAAAATACCAATTTAACTTTAATCACCGAATTAAGGGTTATTTCAAGTGAAATTGATGATTGGATTAAAGGTGTTAAATTAGAAAAATCTGTTTATGAAATTATGAATAAATGTCATTACGATTTGGGCAGAAAATGTTTGATTGGTGAAGGTTGGGTACCAACTGATGATATTCCAGTTATTCAAGCCAAGTTAGAAGAATGTTCCACTCAATTCTCAACAGAGGAAGACTCTACATTTCCAATTATTATGAATACTGTTAATACTACAAGAACTCCCCCAACTTATCATAAAACTAACAAATTTACTGAAGCATTTCAAGCAATGTGTGATTCTTATGGTATTGCAACATACCGTGAAGTCAATGCAGCATTACCAACTGCGGCAACTTTCCCATTTTTATTTGCAATTATGTTTGGTGATTTAGGTCATGGTTTTATCATGTTCTTAGCTGCCTTAATGTTGGTTTTGAATGAAAAGGCGATTGGTAGAATGAAGAGAGATGAAATTTTCGATATGGCATACAGTGGTCGTTACATTTTATTATTTATGGGTATCTTTTCAATGTATACAGGTTTCCTCTATAATGATGTTTTCTCAATTTCAATGACATTTTTCAAATCCGGTTGGGCATGGCCATCACATTGGAAAGAAGGTGAAAACATTGAAGCACACCAAGTTGGTACTTACTTGATTGGTTTAGATCCTGCATGGCATGGAGCTGAAAACACATTATTATTTGCAAATTCATATAAGATGAAATTGTCTATTTTAATGGGTTTTATTCATATGTCTTATTCATATATTTTCTCACTTGTTAATGCCCTCCATTTCAATTCTATGATTAATATTATTGGTAATTTCATTCCAGGTTTTATTTTCATGCATGGCATTTTCGGTTATTTAACAATTTGTATTATTTACAAATGGTGTATTGATTGGGTTGCTCTTGAAAAGCCAGCACCAAGTTTATTAAATATGTTGATTAATATGTTTTTATCACCAGGTACAATTGATGATGAGTTATATCCAGGTCAAGCCAAGGTTCAAGTTTTCTTACTTGCTGCTGCATTGATTTGTGTTCCATGTTTATTATTAATTAAACCATTATGGTTCAAACATCAGGCATCACAAAAACATATTGCATTAGCTCTTGATGACGAAGTTGCTACTGGTGATAATGAGGGGGATGAAAATAATTTATTATCAAATCTTGATCTTGGAGATGATGAAGAGGAGGAAGAAGAAACTTTTGGTGATGTTATGATTCACCAAGTTATTCACACTATTGAATTCTGTTTGAATTGTGTTTCACATACTGCATCATATTTACGTTTATGGGCTTTATCATTAGCACATGCACAATTATCTCAAGTTTTATGGTCCATGACATTAGGTGGTAGTTTCAGTTTTACAGGAATTGGAGGTTCAATCTTCATTTTCTTAATGTTTGGTATGTGGTTTGTCTTAACAGTTTGTATTTTAGTTGTTATGGAAGGTACATCTGCCATGCTACACGCTTTGAGATTGCATTGGGTTGAATCTATGTCCAAATTCTTTGAAGGTGAAGGTATTCCATACACACCATATTCGTTTGGCTCTATTTTAGCAAGTGCTGCCCAATAATCACGCACCGGGAGAGCTTAGCGGAAAAAAAACACAAGTATAAATAACGTTTTCCTGATTGGGGGGTTTGATACGAAAAGTCATATCTATCGATAACTTTATCAATTTCCTTATACATGCATGTCATTCGATTTGGTTGATATATAGAAATGTATATATATATATATATAACACCAATTAAATTACATTCCATAATAACCCATCAGCTTGTTATCTATGTCCAACTAGGAATAATTAAACCATTTTCTTATATACTATAATCTTATACTCAAGATTAACGCCATTTTTTACAAAAACATTTTATAAAAAAAAATTATGATATGTATTCACAAGCAGAACTAAAAAAAAGAAGATACAAATTTACATTAATCTTTTTTCCTTAACTTCTAATCATTGAATTGCGCTTTCGGCACCGCCTTGCCTTTATATTTATCCCCGATGTAAGATCAATATGGAAAAGGTAACCGTATTATGTAAATTTTAAAAAGTATCGTACTCTGCGGGGCCAACGCTCATATAATTCCATCTATATATCGAACGGTTTAAAATTCCCTATAATCTTCAAGGAAATCTAGGAGCCAAAGGTTTCCTGAGTCATTATGACTTGATCGTCCTTGAAATGGCCGGAAAGTTTTAACACTTTAGGCTGATCAGCAGTATAGAGGCCACTCCGAGTGTGGGTGAGCACACGACTTGACTCCCAGCCACTCTCGGTCTGTAGCGACAATAGCAGCTCTAATGCCGGACAGGCCAGAAACGGCGAGACGCTTAGCGGGAAATTGGCAGGAGGGCTTTAATAGCCGCTAAGGCTTTAGGACTGGTTGGTGGCTGGCGGCTGGCGGCTGACGACTGGCGACTGGCGGCACCGACTACTGGGCTGCGATCTCCGGAATGGCCGGGGGGTTCGGGGGGCTTTAACCTTTAAGCGTTCTTCCAGTATTCTGGTGGATCTCTCCAGGAATAATTACACTCTACTAAGTGATATATGTATTAGTTGTATTTTGTGCTCTGTGTGGCACCGCCGTCAAGCTGTCAAAAAAATGGCAGCTTACTCTCAGAAAGAAGAAACAAGAGAGACCATGCCCATCTGTAAAACAATGCACACATTATTGAACACCCAAGACACAATTTAAACTGTTTTTAACGCCCTCGGTGCGTGCGAAGAAAGGCAAAAAAAAGCAACTTTGACGTTAAAATTTGACGTCAATTGTCAATACACGGCGACGGAGAAAAGAAATTCGGGAATGCTCTCAATGCGGAACTTGTCACCGTTGGCGGCTGGCGGGTCGGTTGCGCACATTGTACGCCTTTTGCCTTTTGCCTTGCATTCCTTATTCCTTATTCCTTATTCCTTATTAACCATTAACTATTAACCATTAACCATGCCTTTCCGCCTCCGGGGGGCCCCAGCAACTCCCGCTAAGGGCAATCTCTCTAGTTTGCTGACTTTTACATATTTAGTGGCTTTATGGCCACCAAAAAGTCAATACTTGTCTCTATTTATCCTCCTTTCCCCCGCATTCCCTGAACCTAAACAAAAGCTCCTTTCATCCAGATACTCCACCTATACAACTTAACAATTTGTTTATAGTTACAAAGCAATATAATGCATTAATTCCCCCCGGAACAGGATGTATATCATGTAGAATGTAGATCTAAAACAAACAAAAAGTAAAGTATTGTGGAATGACTAACAATAGACAATAGTCTCACTAAATTTTTAAAAAAAAAAAAAAATTTTTTTATTTCGAAAAAGTTTCTGCACTGTCCATTTTTGTTTAGGTTAACGCTGACCTTATCGTGTCGCAAAACTATACCAGCCTTGAATCTTGCATTTGAATTCGTTATCAATTTCGATGATTACAATTTCCAATTTGGTTAGGGTACAATTTAGGGTTAATATTGCACAATAAACATTGCACAATATATCCGCAATATTTTGTGGAGTAAAGAGGAAAGTTCAAATCTTTTTTGGTCTCGGTCCTCTTGGATTATTTAAATATCTTGTTCTTCCCTTCTTCTTTCCAACGTCTTCTATCCATATTCTCTTTTAACGTTCACCCGTTTTCTTTTCTTTCCAATTTTTTTTTTCTTTTCTTATTGACATCGAGGAAATTATTATTTACATATATATTATATCATAATACAATATGCCTCTTCATGCCTCAAATACTGGTCATAGTACCGCACACAATATCATTAGTCCAGCAACATCTGTTATGGAAGCCATTGTCTCAAAAGAAGCTTCCTTACGTCAAATTGATGCAACCCACACCCATGATGATGTTAATTTATTAGCTGAAATTGGTTATAAACAAGAATTAAAGAGAACTTTTTCAACTTTCCAAGTTTTCGGTATTGCATACTCTATTATGGGTGTTTTACCTTCTATTGCTTCATTATCAGGTCTTGGTCTTAGCGCTGGTCCAGGTGGTTTCCTTTGGTCTTGGTTTAGTGCCTCAATCATGATTTTCTCTGTCGCTTTATCCATGTCTGAAATGGCATCTGCCATTCCAACTTCTGGTGGTTTATATTATTGGACCCATTATTATGCTCCTGAAAGATATAGAGTTATCTTTTCTTATTTCATTGGTTTCTGTAACGCAATGGCATTATGTTCAGGTTTAGTCTCCATTTGTTATGGTAATGCTGAAGAAATTTTAGCAGCTGTTTACTTAACTCAAAATGGTTCTTTTGAAATTACTGATGGTAAAACTTATGGTGTCTTTGCAGCCTGTGTTGTCTCTCAAGCTATCTGTACATGTATCTCATCCAAAAACATTGCATTATTACAATCAACTTCTGCTATTTGTAATACAGGTATTATCATTCTTTTCTTCATTGCACTTCCAACTGGTAATGCTGTCAATCTTCGTGATTTCAACGATGGTAAATTCATTTTCGGTCAAGTTAACAATTTTTCAGATTGGCCAATTGGTTTCCAATTTGTTCTTTCATTATTCACCGCCGTTTGGACCATTGGTGCCTTTGATTCTTGTGTTCATATGTCAGAAGAAGCAAAGAATGCATCTCATGGTGTCCCAATCGGTATTTTAAGTTCCGTCTCCATTTGTGGTATACTTGGTTTCTTCATCATTATTTGTATCAATGCATGTGTTGATAAGGATATTGAAGCCGTCATTAATACTGACACTGGTTTCCCATTAGCTCAAATTATTTATGATTCCTTGGGAAGAAGCTGGGCAATCGCTTTCATGTCATTAATTGCTGCATGTCAATGGTTAATGGGTGCTTCCATTTTAACTGCATTATCGAGACAAATCTGGGCTTTCGCAAGAGATGATGGTTTACCATTTGCAAATATTGTTAAAGTTGTTCATCCAAAATTAAAGGTTCCATTACGTGCCGTTGTCTTTGCAACTATTATTTCTTTAGCATTAGGTTGTTTATGTCTTGCTGGTTCTGCTGCAGCTAGTGCTTTGTTCTCTTTAACAGTTTCCGGTAACTATACCGCATGGTGTGTTCCAGTTCTGTTAAGATTAACTTCGGGTGCAAAGAGATTCAAGCCAGGTCCATTCTACTTAGGTCCATTCTGGTCTAAAATTAATGGTATCATCACATGTTCATGGGGTTTGTTTGTTATCGTTCTTTCTATGATTCCATCAACAAAGGCTGTAGACAAAACCGATATGAACTATACCGTTGTTATTACCTGTGGTGTTTGGATTTTATCCATGGTTTACTTCTTTGTTTACAAATATAAACATTATCACGGTCCAAAATCTAACTTATCTCCAGAAGAAGAAGTCGCTATTGAAGCTGTTATGAGTAGACAATCTGAAGCAGAAATGATTCCTGTTCCTGCAAGTGAAAAGGTTTCTGACAATTCATCAGTTTAAAAACTTTTTAATGATATTTGAAAATAAATTATACACTAGATTTTAACTTTTTTTATTTTTTATTTTTTATTTGTTTTTCATTTCACTTCATTTTACTTTTTCATTTATATCCCCCCTTTTAATTATTTAATAATTTAGTTTATATACGTTTATATTAATTTTCTCCTAATTTATATACTCTTAATGATTAAGTCTCGCAAATTTAAAAGAAAATGCAATGGGTCTCGTCACTTCAACACGCTACGAGAGACACCGGGAGGGGTAACCAATTAATTAATTAAATATCATACAATTCAAAATACGATAATCAAAAACTTTTAAATAACAAAAGAACAATTTGATTCAAGTTTCGCAACCGGCTAGTAATATCAGGCGAAACTATATATTTTTCATCTTAATGATTTTTTCTCTTACTCTCTTAGTATAGAGAAAAACCATATTATCTAAATTTGTTGCCCTTGAGGCAGAGACCTACAACTGAACATGTGCCAAAAAGTCCTTTGGAAAATATATACCAACATTACCAGGAAATATTTGATATTGGGCTTTCATTATTGTCATTGCAAATGAAATTAAAAATGGGAACTGTTTTCTAGTGAAGTTTAGCTGACTTTTTCATCTCTTTTGTGTGATCGGAAGTTGAAATTGTTGTTGTGCAAGTATAGTTTGTTTTTGCAGATCTATTTTTCTCCACCCCGGATATGTTAAGACAATGTTCTACTGGCTACTAGCTTCAAGGGTATTTAATACACACTAATTGTGTTACCAGCACAACACAAAATGATCGAATCTCCCCGAAGTTGGTTTTCTTCCAACTTAGATTTAAGTATGCATTTATGAAGTGTTTCACTTTCCTTCATCCATCCTATTGTTTAATTTATTCTGTACCTTTCGATATGAGTAATATTCCCATTCAAAATCTTTTCAACAGCTAACCAGCTATTAACAATTTAGGTGTTAGCGATTACCAGCAATAAAAGTGATTACGTAAATAAATTTGCCCACATAACGCCCCTGAGTCCCGAAACATGAAACCACATACCTGCCAGGATTACGCCTTTAAACCAATTATTTCATAAAAGAACTCTTATTTTCGGTGGGCCAAGCAATAAACTAAAATACATAGATTGCACACTACAGCGCTAGATAATCAACTTTGATTATGTCTGAAATTATTGAACCCCAAAGCAAACTTAGAACACCAGAGGACCTTAAGATATTTCAAGAGTCACAAACTTATGATGATGTTCTCTCCTACGTTCAAAGGCTTGCACTGTCTGTACAAGGAGTTGAACTAACAGATCCAAATTTACCAAAACCTGAGCAAATAATCTCATTGTTAGAATTGTTTGACTCAATCAATACACTATTAGATGAACATCCAGTCAAACAGGAAACAAACAGTCGATTTGGTAAAGTTGAATTTCGGGATTTTTACGATCATCTGTACAATACCACCCAATCATTATTGAATAAATTACCATATGAATTCACAGAACAGCAATTAGTGAATCTACAGGCATATCTAACTGGATCATTTGGTGATAGGGAAAGAATAGATTATGGATCGGGTCATGAGTTAAATTTCTTATGTTTCTTATTATGTCTTGATAAATTAAACTTTTTCCCTGAAGATCATTCCCTTGATAAATCTGTTGTTTTACTTGTATTTTCGAGTTATCTTACTACTATGCGCCGTCTACAAACGTTATATTGGTTAGAACCTGCAGGATCACATGGTGTTTGGGGTCTTGATGATTATCATTTCTTGCCATTTTTATTCGGTGCAGCTCAGTTATCACCTTTGACCAGACCAAGGCCTTTAAGTATACATAACAATGATTATGTTGATGAATTTAAGGATAAATATTTTTACTTTGCATGTGTTGATTTTATAAATAAGGTCAAAACAGGTGCTCAATCTCTCAGATGGACATCTCCAATGCTTGACGATATAAGTGGTGTTAAAACTTGGAAGAAAATCGAAGAAGGTATGATTAAGATGTACAAGGCTGAAGTTTTAGGAAAATTACCAGTTGTCCAACATTTCATATTTAGTACTATATTACCATGTCCAGAATTACCTGATCATGGTGAAGATGAAGAAGATGAACATCATGCTCATGGCCACAGCCACGGATGTTGTAGTATTGATAATCCACTACTTTCAACATATGGTGATTGCTGTGGTATTAAAGTTCCGAGTGCAATTGCGGCTAAAGCAGCACAACAAAACAAGCACAAGATTCCGTTTGATTAATTTATTGGTTATCTTAAGGTATATATACACATTTCTATATATCTTGTTTTACATTATCTATTTTAGTTTACAATGTTATTTTTAAAGGTCGGCATTTGATCACCAACCAAACCTCAATTGGGTTGCAGTGAACACTGGTGGTTTCCATATTAATTTATTAGAATCCAACTTATGTCTTTTCTTCTTTTTCAATTTGTCATGAGCCTGTGAAACTTGATCGGTGATACATATTATGTGTTGTCCTTTGTAATATCGCAACATGTTCATCGTTTGTAAAGTATGTAATATGTCGGTTGTTGTCATCGCAGTCTGCTGTGATATTTCTTCGACACTAATATCGACAGGTTTTTCTTCAATCAATAATTCGGCAATAGTTTCAGCCCAAAAAGCTCTATAGGAAAGTAAACCCAAATCAGATAATGGTTTTTCAGGAGATCCAACTTTACCTTCTTTCTTGGATAAAAAGTAAGAGAATTGAATTAATAATTTACCATAACCGTGTCTTTGATATTGTGGTAATGTTAAAATACACGCAACGTTATAACCATCAGCACTTTCCTTTTCCTTTGAAAAATATCCAACCAAATGATGGCCTAATTCATCTCTCCTTGTCATGCAATAAAACAAAAAGGGATCTACATCATAATACAGAGTTTTATGATCAAGAAATAATTTTGATAATAAACAAAGGTTTCTGCACCAAGTTCTTTGATTCCGACCATCAATTTCAAAAAACGAAACCTTTTCGTCCCTATAAATCTCATTTCCCGGAGGATGCTTTAAGGTGCATTTTGATCTGAATCTTTCAAATTGTTTCTTAGATGCATAATAATTCAGAGTAAAATCGCAAATGTAGAGAGACCCCTCATCGGTGTATTCCATTGGATAAGGTGAGAAATACCAAGGCTCAACCTCATGATTACCAATTATGACTTTAGTAAAATTTCTAATTTTAGCCAAGGCGTTAACATTATTTTGAGTCATTGAACCACTTGTTCTAAGCTTTTTAATTTCTTCCTCCCGAGTTAATTCCTCACCGTCTTTGACTAAACCTTGCACGTTCAAATTGTCCAAATCCATTTCATCTTCGCCTAGAGTTTGATCTTCACTTTTAACGGTCAATTTTTGATCAACATCTGGAGTACTACTTTTCAGACTACTACTCTTTTTCTTTTGTTTCTTTGTATCTTTCTTTGGATTTTGTTGTTTTGGCAAGAGCAATGGCCGGTGAAAATCAATCGCATCTTCATCGATCCATTCATCCAATCTCTTATTGAACTCAACATAATGGACGTAATAATTAGGCCGGCTTTTCCGTACTTGGAAGGCCAGTATCTCCGATAGCCTGAACGTGTCATCCTTCAAAACAAACACCTTGGAACCAGGTATTATACTACTGGCTGCAAAAAGCGGCTCTTTGGTTCTCTCTGGGGGAATTAAAATAATGGCATCCAGTGTCTCTTCAGTGTCTGATGTCATATTTTCCTGGTGAATGTCTTAGGGGACTTAATTTGGCCTTCCAACCCCTTTCAATCTTTTCGATATTGCATAAATCATGAATGTGGCCTATTCATGTTGCCACAGGCAACATTCATGAGAGTGCAGCCGAGCGGCGCGACGGCGTCTCAAAAATTTTTCACTTTTCTTTCTTTGTTGTGAGATGACTCCGCTTTCTCCGAGTGACCGAAGTCAGAGATGAGGAGTTCTATTCCTTTTCCAGTATGTCAGGCTATACCTTTGCTACCGTGCCAGGCTTTATTGTTGATCTCTTTCTACTCTTATTGCCCACCCCTTTTCTTTGGCACCTGTAAACGACTCTCATATTAGCCCTTTTTGTCCTTTGACTTTCGTTTTTTACTCAAATATACCTACTCTTTCTTTTCTACGTTTCACTCATCAGGGTAACAGCTTGGATTTGAAAAAAAAAGAGAAAAATAAAAAAAAGCACAAATGTCTTATACATACCCACTTCCAAATTTAAAAGACTACGATGTCTCCCCAAAGACTGGTTTCCTTCCAGAAGAATTACCAGTGACAAGGTTGCCAAGTTATTATGATCATTGGGAAAATACAGTGTCGGTGCTACCTGCTCTTTTACTCACAAAACGTATCCGTTCAATCGTTGACAGATTTCCAGTATTAAATACTGAGTATTTACAAAATGAAGCACAATACCGTAGAGCATATTCAATCTTAGGGTTTTTATCTCATGCTTATATATGGGGTGTCGATGAAGCTACAAATAAATTACCTAATCAATTGGCCAAACCATGGGTTGAAATCTCAGAACATTTGAGACTACCACCAATTGCGACATATGCAGGTTTATGTCTTTGGAATTGGCAAGAAATTTTGCCAATAGAAGCATTATCAAATTACCAAAATGATGATGAATTCTTAGATAATTTGTGTACAATTAACACGTTCACCGGTTCAATTGATGAATCCTGGTTTTATCTGGTTAGTGTTTACTTTGAATATCGTTCTGCTCCTTGTATCGCTACAGGTTTAGACGCAATCAAATATGCCAGAGAGGATAACATTGAAAAGGTTATTGAATGTCTTAAAAGTTTGGCTGAAAGTATTGATTATTTAGGTAGTATTTTAATGAAAATGGAAGAAATGTGTGACCCTCATGTTTTTTATTTCAAATTGAGACCTTACCTTGCAGGTTGGAAAAACATGGAAAATGCAGGGTTGCCAAATGGTGTCTATTATGGGGATGAAAAAGAACCAAGGCTTCTAAGCGGTGGTTCAAATGCACAGTCTTCATCAATTCAAACGTTAGATTTGATACTAAATGTTGATCACATTGCAACAGGCGAATCTGATTCTTTGTCGTCATCTTCAAATGGAAATCCGTTTATGAATGAAATGAGGGAATATATGCCAGGCAAACATGCCGATTTCTTAGAACATTTATCAAAAGTCAATATTATCCGTGATTATGTTATGAAAAATGCAAATAGGAACAATGAACTGGTTCTTGCATATGATGCCAGTGTTGCCATGTTGAAAATTTTCAGAGACAAACATATCAGAATTGTTACCCGTTATATTGTCATCCAAGCACAAAAAGAGCGTAATATGGGTTCTGCTGGTATCCAAAAGGGTAGTAAAACTTTAAGAGCAGGATTGGCTAAAAGTGAAAACAAAGATAATGTCTTGAGAGGTACGGGTGGTACTGCTTTATTGCCATTCTTAAAACAATGTCGTGACGAAACTGGTAATACTGCTGCCGGCTCTTGGGGTAAAAGAATTCTATCTGTTAAAGGTAAAGAATCTGCAGTCGTTGCAAGTGTTGAAAAAGTTTACTCTAACAAACAAAATTCTGGAAAAACATTTAGTTTGTCAAACTATTTACCTATTGGTGGCAAACCTAACGGAGGTAATTGATATACTATTTTATTTCTATTTTTTGTTTTAATATAATTTCTTATTTCAGTTCTTTTCTATATGGTTTTTCTGCTAATTTTTTATCAATTCTTTATTTATTACTTTCGCATTTTATCATCAATTTTATTATCATTAACAAAAATTAGAAGAATTTACTATTTTTTAAAAATTTACTCTTCAATAATTCTCGGAACATTACTAAATTATTTTTTTCTGGTTTTTCTTTTCTACTTAAAAAGTGGTAATCGTTTCTAATACAATGTAAACAAAGTTAGCCATCCATAAAAAAGTGTTAAAATAAATTATTGGAACGTAATCTCACCAAATCTATCGTATAACCCCCTTCTTCTAACACATCCATCGAATGTTTTATAATTATCACCTAACTTTCTACCTATTTCAATTTTTTCCTTCAGTAATTGTTTTGAAGTGGCAGAATCTGTTGCTTCTATCCATTTTAATGTCTTCTCAATAAATTGTTTCTTCAACAAATCTCTTTCTGATTTCTTTTCGTCCAAAATTGCTTTATCATTTATAGCTAAACCATTTTCCTCCTTTGTTGGTTCTAAGTATTTATATTCATAGGTATCATCACCATCCATTTCTTTCAAAATTTGGTTAGAATCAATATATTTTTCTAAATCAGATGCATGTTTAGTGAAGCTGATTTTTGAGGCCACAACTGGATCTAACCAATTTTTAACGATTTGCCAAATACCATTGAAAATCCATGGCGCCCTATGAATTAAAAGTATACCTAACGATTCTGGATAATGTGCCTCAAAAGCTCCAATCATATATTTAACTGGATCATAATCCATATTTGACATGGTGAAACCTTTCAAATCAAAGATTAAAGTACATTGATCGATAGGTTCAGTTAACATCAATCTTGCATATTCAATCAACAGCAAGGTGAAAATTTCAATTTCTTCCAAAGATTGTTCGGAACTATGATGATATCTTGGTCTGATTATAACAATTGGTCTACCTTTCTTATCTTTTCCATGGATCATACATTTACCACTTCTAAATTGTTTCAATACACCTTCTTGGTTTTTTTCTAAACATCCCATTTCACTTAAACGCAAAACTTCATCAACCTTACTTTCGTTAACTCTCCATTCAATAGATTTGGCAATCATAAGAAGTGAATTATCAACATCCCATTTTCTAGCACGAATGAATCGAAGTATGAAATTATCAGGATTATCATGGCGAAGTGCACTCCAAAAACCAGCCTCAATATCGTTGGGATCTAGATTCTGCAGAGCAGAATGAAATTTTAAATCTGTGCTATGTCTTACATTAGGGTCTATAGCAGACTGGTTCGATAATGTTCTAATTAATTTAGCTTCAGATCCATGTGCATGTTCTTCCGTATTTTTGTTACGTTTTAACTTGCCAAATAAGCCACCTTTCTTTTTTTCCTTTTTTTCATCAGGACGTGGTATAAAAGACTCATGAGTTTTTGTTTTGATCGAATTCGATCTAATTAAAGGGCCAGGAGGCTTGATATTATAACCTTGAAAATGTAACATGTACATCCATACTTGCTTAAGAACGTGTTCTTCGTCGTCAGTTAAAGTTTCAACTCTCCCTTTAGGAATATCAACAGTTGTCATAATAATATCTGTAAATTTGATGTAAGTTCAATAACACCCCAAAGGTAACCTATTGACTATGAACTGCTTTAGATGGAACCAACCCGCAATCAATTGACACAGTATCGACAACACGGAAGAAAACACGCACAGTAAAAAGAGATGGCCAAGCGACTGAAAAATGAAAAAACCGAAATTTCTTAATTTTATGTGTTGAAGTGAGGATCCAGGAAAATATGAAGCTTCGTCTTCACTTGACTAACCAGCGACACAGTGTGGACTATCTGAAAATTTGTCATATAACCTATCCATCAGTCCAAGTGACAATACATATCATACCTGTATGCCTGTATATATAAATTGTATACTTCGGTGTACCTATTTGCTTAGTACGGTACTTGATATACTCACTAGTCGCACCGTCAACTACATTACTACTACATTACTTCGTTATTATGCTCTACTTTTACCCGCTACAGGTCAACCGCCAAACGCCAACCGATGAAGAATGAACTCAACAAAATATTTTGTAACTAAGGAGAATTTATAGCAGAATAACACAAGTAGATCCACTATGATGGGTAACTTTACACAATAGTATGTACATAGCTTAAACAGTAGAGGATTTATTTGAATCTGATGGATTGATACTGTGTACTTCAGTATCATAATTTTCTTCTTCATATTTCATTTCCGACGAGTGTTGGTAATGCGTTTCCTCACCAGTACCAACATTGAATTCATAAGAGATTGATTTACCTTCTTCAATAGCGTGTCTATTTCCAGCCCATTTTGGAATGTATTTTAAATCATACCTGTCTAAAAATAAACCCACTAGAAATACCACATTAGTAGCAATAACAAGTACCAAATTTACAATATATCCCTTCCGAAACCGTGGTGAACCAGAGAGATCGTATTGTAAAGTTGTTGCAAACGCATTGATTCCATATGAGAGAGCCTGTACCCAACTTAAAACAATGGCTTTCTTTTCAACATTATCTTTACATAGAGTTGCAATCCAAGAGTAAAAGCCTTGGGCAAGACCACTACGAAATGGTTCTGACATGAAAAAAGCTGAAATTAAGAGATTATTTGGAACATTCCATATAACCAAGACAATACAGGAAAAATATCCAGTCATCATGACCAAGGAAACTGGTATTAATTTCCCATAATATTGGCATAGGGGAGGAACAATTATGGAACTCGCTATACCAACAGTATAGATATAAGCATCCCAAGTTGTGACCATTGAAGTAGTATAAAGATCTGTTCTTGATTTCATATAAAGTTTTGCTCCGTTACTATACCAACACATGTGATGCAAAACCCATAAGAAAGATCCAAAATAAATTTGCCATGTTGATAAAGTTTCTTTTAAAGTTGACCAAGTAAATCTATCAGGAAATGCAACTATTTTTTCAAGTCTTTTACGAGCAAAAGTCATATCATCTTCAGTGAAGAAACCAAAACTTTGACATGCAGATGGAATACCTGGAAAAAAGAAAAAACCATACAAAAATATACCAAAAGTTATTACCGCATCAATGATAAACTGCCATCTCCAACCCTCTAGACCCAATATACCATTCAAACTCTCTCTTGCACGAGTTTGTAGAGCTCCTGAGCTTGCACTACCGGCTGCCGCAAATGCACCATACACACCAGCCCGTTTAAATAATTCTTCTTCTGTTAAATAACTTGAAAGAATGACATATGTTGATGGAAACGAACATGCTTCAAAAACACCAACAAAAAATCTTATGGCATACATCTGATTTGCGTTTGTCACATAAGCATTTGCCAATGTCATCATACCCCATGCTAGCTCACAGAATAATAATAGATGTCTTGAAAATTGACGTTTTGTAATTAATAAAGTAATTGGAATTTGGAAAAGGGCGTAACCAACAGTATAACAAGTATTAAAGTAGTTCAATTCATTCCCATGCAAGTTTAAATCTTCTTTTAACCCAGAGACATATGCTGAGCCGACATTGCTATTGTCCAAATATTTGGTATAAAAAGACGCACAAAGGAAGAAAAAGATAAAAATGTCAAATTTCATAAGAAATTTTTTTTCGTATGCACTATAATGTGATGGATACCAATTGAAGGCGTTTAAAACGTTGTATTTATCGTACTTGGAATTTTTTGGTGCAGTTCTATCTCTGTTAATTTCAGGATGATTGTATTCAAATTTAAAATTTTTTGGATCATCAGGAAGAAAAGATTTTTTTAACACTCTTTTAATATAATGTTTAAACGTCATTTCTACTATATGTTCAGAAGCTGTTGTATTTTGATAAAATGAGTTTTGAAATAACATATATCCTAGTAGTATGGTTAGATACGAATCACTTTTCAACTAGAATATTCATTTCAATTTATAATCTTTTGAAACTGAAACAAGTTATTTCAAATATTGAGAAATATTGTACAAGATGAAAGAAGAAGAAAATTGTGGAGTGTGGCAGCAAAACACATTTCACACGTGCATCTTTTCTAAGGAGAATGAGGCTCAACTTCTGTACTAAAAACCAATCCAAGAAATAGCTTAAATCAGTAATTAATTGAACCTTTGGCGGTCTTAATACTAATATTGTGGCATTCGTAGTATAAAAAAGTTTTTCCAAATTCAAAGGAATACAGTTTGCTGACAAATTGAAAAGAAAGTTGATATACAAACTGTGGCTTTTTCCTTTGTACTATCAAGAAAAATTGTGGGACCTTAGCAAGAACCAACAATTTTTATGAAATATTAACTACTGTATAATTCGATTAGGTGAAAACTAAAAAATACTGATTTAAAATATATCAATTTTTTAACTGCAAAAATAATTTTAGTTTATATAAGTTGTATAAAGGTTAAAATAAAAAATAATTTTCTTAAAAATGAAATAAGGAGGATAAATATGATTTTTTTCAATTCCATTCATGTAAATACTTTCCCAATGCTTCTCTTTGGGATTTTGACTCTGAGTCAAAATATGGCTTTTCAGCCAAAGAAGTAACTCTGGTACCATGCCTTGCACCTTCACCTTCATGATCCCAAACATTTCTATGTTGGGAAATTCTATTATCCCAAATAGCGGAGGTGCCGTAACCCTCTTTGGTACTTGTCCATTTGAATCTAACCTGGATATCTGCATTTTTTTCATACACGTCAAACAAGTAGTTTAAAATGAAGTCACTTTCAACAGGGGATAAACCTACAATTCTTTTGGTCATTCCTCTGTTAACAAATAAATATTTCCAACCAGTTGCAGGGTGAGTTCTAACTAAAGGATGAATTCTTTCAATATTCTTAGGACCGCTAAATGGATCATCTCTATCTAAATATTCATGACTTGAAGTATAAACAGCCTGTTTACCATCCAAAAATGTCTTGAAGGGTTCACTTAACTTATCATATGCTCCATATCCTGATGCCCATATTGTATCTCCCCCCACCTTTGGAATCACATCCAAGTGTAAATGGGTATAACCTGCTGGTTGTCTTTCATGAACCAAATCAGTATGCCAACCCTGATTACCCGGTGAAAAAAACTTTGTTGAATCCCAGTTACCCAAGTTTGCATTACCAAAATGAAGGTTCATACCTTTGGTTTCCTGGTAGTCGTTCCAAATAACAGTTGTCCCTGGCAAGCCCGGAACTTGAGGAACCTGTGCATGAATTTCAATATTACCCAAATAGTCACCTAATTTATGTTGAGCAGACGGAGACAATTTTTGATCTCTAAAGAAAACAACAATCCTTTCAGCAACAAGCAATGCCAATTCATCTTTTTGTTGATTAGTTAAATCTTCTAATTGTAAACCAACAATTTCAGTTCCTACATTTTTCGTTAAATCGATAACCTCATCAGCTGCGTCAAATAATGCTTTTTTTTCTGGATCAGCTTCTTTTCCCCGGTCAACAAATGGCACATCATAATCTCTAATTGCATAAGCTTGATCAAGAAAAACGGGAATTGTTTCTTTTGGGGGAACCTCTGGATACCCTTTGGAGATATCAATGCCATCATCTTCGAGTCTTTTTCTTGTTGCTTCCGGTAAAATTTTCAAACCCGATTTATCGGCACCAGCTTTTTTAATAGTTGGTGTTCTAGTGATGCTAATTTTGTCACTGTTACGGATTAAATTTTCAATTTGTTTATCGATTGAAATATTATTAACAAGTTCGACATTCGAATTATTGTTAGTTTCTGTAATTGTTTGCGATGTCATATTTGCTATGCTTAACTTTACTTTCACTAATTATATAAAATCCTGAGTGGCACATTTTTTACAACAGCAAGAGAACAAAAAGGTGGAATTTGTGCCTTTAAATAGAAACAAAAAAGTTAAATTAGAAATCAAATATTTTTGGCGGATACATGTTTCTCCGCAAAAGAACGGTTTGACCCTTTAGAAATGGCATGCTCATCGTTGGGCAGCCGAGCCCCGAGCCACAGTTTTCAAGATGCCGTAAGAGATCCACAGGGTGGCGCACAAGATCTTTTATACAAAAACTATGGCAGATTACACAAAAATTATGGCTTTCAAAAGTCTACTCTATTTAATTCAATAAAAAAGTTGAGTATAATGATTTTTTTTTGAAAATTTTTAGAAAATTAATACCAAAATTAAAATTAACAATTACAATTTATAGTTATAAAATCGGATAATCAGATTGCGACTTTCAATTTTTTACCAACTACTGTATATCTGGATATAATAAAAAGAATAGAAGCAACACAACAAGAGGAAGCTGCAAATGCCACCATGTTATCGTAGTCATGTGTAGATTTATTGACAATAAAAGCACCAGATATAGGCAAGGAGACCAAATTTCCAAATGAGACGATCGCATATGCGGAACCGTATCTTTTACCAAAATCTTTTGTTTTTGTTGTAATTGCACCTACCGTTGCACCCGTTAAAGAATATGTTGCAGCATATCCAAATCCAAATAAAACAATAAAAGTGTATAATGCAGCCTTATATTTACCAAATGGTAACCAAATAACAAAACATTCTAAGGTCATGGAAACTGACATTAAAATCATCATATTGAAGGAACCATAAGTTTGAGCAAAATAGGAAGGGATGAATTTACCAAAAGTACCTGCAACATTTAGGACTGTTAGCATAATATAACTTTCAGAAGTTGAAGCGCCATAAGCTACGGCATAGGATGCTAGATATGTCAAAACAATTAAAAGAGTAAATTCATTCATGAAAAGTGCACTTGTTAAAACCATGAATTGCTTATCCTTGAAATAATTCACATCAATGGATCCCTTTATTTTTATCCAAAATGTCCTATCATCTACTGGTTCATTCGTTAAACGTCTCAATTCATTTAATCTATCCTTTGTTAAAACTGTACCAACTAATGTAACACCTAGATTGAAAAAAGCAAATATTCTCATTGCCCAAGTGAAACCATAGTTGTCATATAAATATCTTAATAAGATAGGGAAAAATATACCACCAATTGAACCACCTGTTTGAGCCACACCAATGTAAAACGGTCTTCTTGCTTTAGTAAACCAACATGAAATCGTTGATATTGCAGGAAACATTAGAAATCCAGTTCCTATACCGGAACATATACCAAAACTTAAAATAAATTGGTAAAGAGAAGTTGCAGAACCACAAGTAAATAGACCCACAAAAGTGAACAAACTACCTGTTAGTAACAAATAAGTTGAGCCAAATGTATCATATAAGGGACCAACTAATAAACCAAGGAAAAGGGAGACAAACATGTAAATGGAAAATACCCAAGAAACCGAAGAAACAGATTGTGAGGCCAATTGATTGGATTCAACATAGGATTCAATTGCACCAATTGCATTCATGATACCGAATAAGGTAAAACAAGAAAGAAAACTACCGAATACAACAAGATAAGGTTTATAACCCTTGGGGTAAAGACTGTCATCATCAATATCAATCACTTCTTCATTTTCTTCATTTGCAGTGATGTCGTTAACTGAGGTTGTTATTTCAAGGTCTAAATCTTCAAGTTCAAAGGCACCTTTGTTTCTAAGAGATTCCCTAAATGACAGTGAACCACGATGTATTTGGTTCTGGGAGGCTCTTGTGTGTGCTCTTTGAATGCTTTGAACTCTAGAGATGGTGTATTCTGAGGTTGGTTCCACTGATTGTGTTTCTAAAGTGTTATCATCGGTTGAAGAACTGCGCCGTGAGCCGGACGAGTCTCTTCTATGAAGGGCAGAAGGATCCACCTCACCAATTGTAGGATTAAACATTGTCAAATCTGTGGATTATTCTGTGCGTGTAGGAAGTTTTAGCAGTATACAAGGAAAAGAGAAAGTAGTCCGATAAATCAATTAAAAAAATCTCCAATCTCCAACATAAAATTCCTCCCTTCCAAACCGCAGAGCTTATCGTCAATTTGTGATTACCATTTTCCATTTTCTCGGCGGATGAGTTAACTCGGCCGCCCGAAAGTTTTTTTAGGATAAAGTATGCGGTTGATTACGCCAGGCCAGCTATGTTATTAGTTGTTGTATTCGCTGATAATAACATGCTATTGATACCGCTTAAATCACCAAGAGCACTTAATAAACACTATCTACCAGCATCATCCATCTTAGCACTAGTGATCAAAGCCTGCATCTCTGTATTCATGGCCTCCACATCTATAAGATAAGAAGTTCCTTCGACATCTATCTTGATAGTCTCTTTATCCTACATGATAGTTATTTGATCCGGTTAATAATTTTTAATTTAAATGCATATATTCAACTTTTCGTACATATAACCAATTCTATATATAGAGCTGTGTCTCTTCGAAGTAATTTCAAACATCTCTTAACATGTTTTATATAGAAGATATGTTGAGCTTAACTACTTTGACAAAAATATTTTTCTACGGTCGAAGCTCGGCATTGGAAAATACGTAACCAATAATTGTAATCTAATTGTTACACTGCGAGGATATTGGGTTATTTCTTACACAAAGATAAAAGATAATAGGCAACGCGTAATGATTTAGGATTGACAATTGGGCAAACAAACGTGTAGTAAGTCATTTTTATAAACTACCAACTACTTTTATATATACTTAGAAAATATTAAACGTGAGGGGGAATATAATGGAAATATCTGCAATAAACAATATTTCGATCGACCGATTTGACAGAGATGGTAGAACACTCGAGATTCAGGGTGAGCTTTCAAGTAACAAAGGTGTTGAAGTTACTGAAGATGCGTTAAAAAAATACAAAATAAGATATCGTGGTTAGAAAAAGAATTACAAGGTGTAGAATCTGTTTTTTGTGGAAAATATTAACTTGTTGAAAGATATTTTAAAGGGTATATCGAATATTAATGCCATGAATAAGTACACACAAAATGAACAGGATAATATTAATAATATTGCACCCTTTTTTACGAGCCACAGGGAAGCTTTATTTGAAGGCTTTTACTGCAAATTCGAGCTACTATTTTGTAACCACAAATAATTTCAAAAAATAATTTCTATTTGCGAAAAATTCAAAGAACAAACAAAGTTTGGAGCAGAGTTCAGTAACGTTTGTCGGGACTTACAAGATTGATATAAAATTATGTTTGACATGATGTCTACGTTTTCTGACTCGATAGAAAGCATGCGAAAAAATATAAAAGCTTTTGAAACACCCGAAATTGACGTTTCTTTCGTGAATTTGACTTGAGCAACATGTATAGAAGTTCATGATGATAACGATAAAAGTACCAATAAGAACAACAGGGCGAAAAAAAAATAAAGAAAAGAAAAGGAAAGTTAAAGAGAAATGTGATAGAAGAGTTTCAAAATGGAAAAAAAAAATAATCTGGAAAGAAGTCAAAACAAACAGGGCATCAATTCCTAGTGTTTCTTCTGTCTCTCTAATTACTCCAGAATTATATTTTTTCTGAAAACACATCCGTACAAACAGAAACAGAAATGTGCAAGTCTTTAGGTATTTCATTAACAATGTCAATTAGTGATTCAGCTAATGAAATAAGTGAAAATATAGTAATGAAGTAAGCGCCAAATCATCATAAACCGATTAAATTAAATAATGGAAAGTCACTTCAAATTATACCAAGGCATAAGTATGATGGTAGAATGAAATTCTCAACGTTTTTTATATATTGGTTTCGTGGTGCTGATGAGCTGGACAATGCTCTATTAATCGAGATTGCTAAACCTCGTACATCTTGGATCAAAAACAATAACACATCAGCGTATTAATTATACAAAACTTTGGGGAACAGTTTATCGAAAATTTTTGTAAACCTATTAAACGATTCCAATGCCGTCAAAAGTAGCTCTCTTTTATTGTCTATTGATAAAATAATGCCTTTTAAAATACCAGACTCAACTGAGAATACAAAAATCTTAAATAAATTAGATAGCCCAGGAAAACTTGCAATATTTATAAAAAGTACAGGTAATTACGCACTTTTGGGCACCAAAGAAGATAGAGTTCAACAAGTTTCTATCATCATCACGAGAAAATATGCTCTTTTTACGTCAAATTAAAATTATCAGCAATTTGAGAGGATGGGTATCAATTCATGTAATCAAATCAAATCAAATTAATATGTAAAAAATGTTTCAACAACTTGGCATACAATTTGAAGCAACGTTTAAATCTTGGACCACTTGCAGTATTTCGATTATCTTTTTATAATGTAAATTTGCAATCATAACGATTGTAACACTTTATTTGACGTTTGAATATTAAAATTCAATATTGATCATTCATTATTTTCAATATCTTTGCTAAATCTAGAAAATATATTTGTTCGACTGTAGAAAAACTGACTCGAGTTTCACTTTATAATTTTTAATCTAACACGGCACCAAGTCCAGCAAGCGGGGTTCTTTTCCCTGAAACCTCTTTTGCTTTTTTGCCTCCACGTTTGTCTTCTTGACGTCTTTCTTTTTCCAGCTCTTCACTCCATCCCATTCCACGAAGCATTGCAAGACCAAACTTGGATACGGGAACTTTTGTGTAACTTTCATCTGTAGGATCGTCTCCTCCAATTTTACTGAAATCAGTAGTTTCTGGTATTTTTTTTGTGTTATTATTTGTTGAATTTTCTGATGGAGTAGAATCCATTGTATTCAATCCATATCCTAACTTCTTTTCTTTTGCAATCTTCTCCTCCTGTGCGTCAACTTCCTTCTTCTCACGTTCTCCCTGTTTAGCGAGAAATTCTTGTAAATGGTTAACTTTGGATGGCACAATAATCAACGGCGTTTCCTTAGGTTTTTGGCTCTCGGTGATATCATCAATAGTGCTAATTTCTGTGACTCCGTTCTTAGCTGAAGTATTGGTGTCATCTTCATGATCGAAAACTTTCAGTTTTCTTTGAGTTTTCTTCTCTTGTATTGTACTTGTATTTTTACTTTTTAAAGAAAAACCACCAATTTTTTTCTCCACCTTGCCATCTGTAACTAACTTTTTCTTCAAGGAAAACTTCTTCATTGTTTGCCTATTTGGGTGGAGATATCACTAATGAGTGCATCCCGGGTACACCCTAGGGACTAGGAACTCCCGCTAGTGTTGTCCACAAACCATCGACTCAAAACCGACGCAACACGCACTGTTTCATAAAATTGACATGGGCTCACAAATGAAAGGGCCTACTAATTTACAATTTACCAATCAACAACTTTTTTTTTAAGAACCATCCACCACACAACATATCCTCAATGATACGACTTGGCCATTTATTATATAGAAACCAATATGTTTCACAAAGAACATTTACTACTTCAATTGTTGTTCTGAATGCATATACTTCTAAGTTTTCGAAATTAAATAGTGACAGCATTACCCCACACACGTCACATAAATCCGATAACAACGAATCATCTAAAGTTGAAGATGAAGTCAGACAAAGGCTCTCCAAAATATTGGCAGATGTGCCACCACAGGGAGGTAGAATTGTGGAAGAGCCAGAAAAGGATGCAGACTTTACAATAAGACCCGAACCGACATTCTCTGGTCAAGACGGACCCGCCGTTGAGTCGACAATTAGAAATAGTAAACAAACAAATACACAAAATTGTACTGGCAGTGGAACCAATTCTTCAACACCGTCGGCGTTTACATATTCTGACATTTTCAATATTAAACAAATTATAGATACTGTCAAGGCAAGTGAAAATGTAAAGCAATTACAACAAGAATTGACAACGTTCTATAAGACAAAGAGGAACGAACAACAAGAATTGGCTGAATCCTTAAGTAAAAGAGTGGATCATAATGTGACGGAATTAAAAAAATCCATTAGTATTGCATCTAAAGTTGTTAATGAAATTACGGGGTACAATAAAGTCATAAAATTAAAAGATATTATTGTTGAAAATGAGCAAAAGTTGAAAGATATTAAAAAGGAAATCCATGATGCTAAAGTTGAGCATGAAAAGGCACTTGAACTAAGATCATCATCGCAAAAGGAAGTTAATGAATTATTAGAAAGAAAAAATAGTTGGAATCCAGCAGATTTAGACAGATTTACAAGAATTTATATGACTACTCACGATTTGGATAATTCTGTTAAAAATTCTGCTGCAAAATTGAAGAAATTAGAAGATTCACAGGAAACCACACATGATGCATTAATTAGATCGATTATGAATAGATACCACGAAGAACAAGTTTGGTCTGATAAAATACGACAATTTTCAACATGGGGTACCATCTTAATCATGTGTATTAATTTGTTACTTGTGTTTTTGGTTCAATTTATTTTTGAACCGTTTAAAAGATGGAGATTGGTTAACTCTTTTGAAGGTAAGGTTAAGGAATTATTTCATAATAGTGAGAAACTGGATTTAGATATACAGGCATTAAAGGAACAATTAGATACTTTAAATGTCAGATCGGCGATCGCCATCCAGTCTGCCATTCCAAATATAAATGAAAACGAAAGTGAAGGCAATGCCGGTAGTGAGGAACATCTAGAAAAAAATCTGCAAGTTATTGAAGCTACTGATATTATTGAGGCAACAGAAACCCCAATGACTATGGAATCGGAATCAGAATCGGAATTTGATGTCGAAGTCAAACCTCAAATTGTAGCACCAACTAACAACGCAGTTGAAGAAGATTCCGAAGCACTACCTCCATTTAGAATATTGTTTGATAATAAAATAGATATGTTGACAATACGGAAATATTTTGATCATTACTATTGTCTTGCCCGAAATTGGATCGATCAAATGGTGGATCGATATGTCACTCCAATCAAGATAAAAAACGCACAACCATTCGAAACTACTGTTGGAGAGTTCGAGTTATATATTGGCAGTTCGGTGCTTATCAGTACAGTTGTCGGTGTGATACTGGGACACCTTGTTATATAGAATATAGATCTTTTTGTACAATAGAAGGAACTAACTGTAAAGATGTAAAGATTTCTAATTTTCAAGCTGTGTGCTGAGCGGAGTGCGGATGGCGGACTGTGCTGCGGGCGAGTTCTGTGTGCACGACATGAGAGTGAAGGAGGGTGGCAAATTGCAGGGACAGCAGGGGAAGGAAGAAGGGAAGGTGGTGGTTGCGAAGAGCTAAGAAACAATTACAAATACACAACCACAATGGAGGAATTGGGAATTGTATCACCAGAAGAACAACCACACAACAAGATTGACAAACTAACAGCAAAGGTGGCAAATGGTACGTTTGGTAAAAACAGCAATGTTGGTACAAACAATAATAACAACGATGTCTATTTAAAACTGAAAAAGCTTGAAAAGAATTTAGAACTTATCCTTTTGCAAGAAGCATATATCAAAGATGAACAGCGTTATTTGAAGAGAGAACTGATTAGAGCCCAAGAAGAAGTGAAAAAAATCCAATCTGTGCCATTAGTCATTGGTCAATTTTTAGAACCAATTGATCAGACAACAGGTATTGTATCATCAACAACCGGTTCTAACTACGTAGTTAGAATATTGTCTACATTAGATAGAGAACTACTCAAGCCTGCTGCCTCTGTCGCTTTACATCGTCATTCAAATGCACTTGTCGATATATTACCACCAGAAGCTGATTCTTCTATTTCAATTGTTGGTGATAAGGAAAAACCAGATGTCACATATAACGATGTTGGTGGTTTGGACATGCAAAAGCAAGAAATCAGAGAAGCAGTTGAATTACCATTGGTTCAAGCAGATTTATATAAACAAATTGGTATTGATCCACCAAGGGGTGTTTTATTATATGGACCTCCTGGTACTGGTAAAACTATGTTGGTTAAGGCTGTTGCAAATAGTTCCACTGCCTCCTTCATTAGAATCAATGGTTCTGAATTTGTCCAAAAATATCTTGGTGAAGGTCCAAGAATGGTGAGAGATGTTTTCAGATTAGCGAGAGAAAATGCGCCATCTATTATTTTCATTGATGAAATTGATGCAATTGCAACTAAAAGATTTGATGCACAGACAGGAGCAGATAGAGAAGTTCAAAGAATTTTAATCGAATTATTAACTCAAATGGATGGTTTTGACCAAGCTACAAACGTTAAAGTTATAATGGCAACCAATAGAGCGGATACCTTAGATCCAGCGTTATTAAGACCTGGTAGATTGGATAGAAAAATTGAATTTCCTTCATTAAAGGATAGGAGGGAAAGACGGATGATTTTCAGTACTGTTGCATCTAAAATGTCCCTTGCACCTGAAGCAGATTTAGATTCTCTTATTATGAGAAATGATCCATTGAGTGGTGCAGTTATTGCAGCCATTATGCAAGATGCTGGTTTGAGAGCGGTTAGGAAAAATAGATATATGATAATACAGAGTGACTTAGAAGAAGCCTATACTGCACAAGTTAAATCTGGTAGTGAGGTTGATAAATTTGATTTCTATAAATGATTGATTGTGTTTCTATTTATATACTCTTTTATATACTATACTACTATAATTATACACTTTTTTTGTATTCCTTTTAATTATATGTTAAATACTGTACAAACCTATTCCTGGAATGAATGTAACCCAGCCATGGATGTCGAACTCAAAATGATCCATGTCCAAGTGCCAGAATGAATTCCAAAGTGCAGTGTATGCATGGTCATCTAAGTTTAGTATTGCATTGGTTGGGGTTATCAAATAAAGATTATTAGATGAACATTGTAAATGAATAGTATCATTTATTTCATTCAATGTATTTATGGATGAACCCATGAGATCTATAACGTAATTTTGTGTACAGTCAATAGGGGTAGGTAATGGGATAGATCCATTATCCCGTTTAGATATGTACACAGGATCTGGGAATGCGTCACTGTTGAACATCCATGTTGGTGGCGGATAAGTTCTCCAAAATATGAATGCTGTAGAATTTGTTGGCTCAGGTGAGTGCAAGATGGATGTGTTTATTTCATTCATTGCTGGAACGACCCCCGCTTGGTGAAAGAAACCATAGAAGATTGATAATATTGTTGTATATATCAACCAGAGAGACAATGCCAGCTTATAATACTTTTTATATAATGACTTGAAAAAGGTAGGATTGGAGAAACTTATCAATGTTGATACCAGTGGGACGGATGGTAATAAGAATCTCAATTCTTGATGTGGGAAAATTGAGAGAATTAAAAACCCTGAAATTACCGATAGAAATGTGGTTGTTTTGATGTAATTTTTCGTAAATGGGAAAACCAAGACAATTAAAGGACCCATAATCTGTGGATAGTTGATTAATATATGTGTATATCTTGGATGGATTCCATGATTATTTAGGTTTTCCGTTGATGAATTGTAGATGAGATTATTCAATGGGGCGATTGTATATGACGGGGAATTAAAATATGCCGTGTCTATAAGTATGATCATGTATGACATGGATATGAATAATATAATTGGAATTAGAGATAGTGTTGGGTGTCTAAGGAAGAATTTTAGAAGATAGATTGATGGAAGAATGATCCATGCAGGGAAGGTAATTCTATTAAAAGTACCCACGGAGATAAGAATACCTAAAAGAGCGAGTTTTGGAATACTGTATGATTTAGAGCCTTTGGAGCTTTTGGATTGTTCGAGATATGATCTGATATCATTGATGATATAAATTGTTGGTAACAATATGCATGTTTCAGTTGAATTTGAGAAAGTATGGGATTGGTGAACTAATGTCAGATATGATGTCATTGTAAATAACGAGGCCTTAATTCTTTCATGTTTCATCGGTACCAATCTATATAGACAAAAATCTGTTATTATCCATGATATTATAGTCAATTGAATTCGAACCAGTAAATAAATTTGAAATTCGGATAGTGAGAAAGTTCTACCAATCCATATTGCTGGATAATGGGTTAATAATAGGGGGAAAATGGAACGATTTATATTTGTAAGATCTAACACTTCCCAAGGAAGGTTATCATGGTAGAGAATTTGGAAAGATTGGTAGAATTCATCAGGATGGATATAGGACGGTTGTACACAAAGGATGAATTTGGCCAAAAGGGCTGCAAATATTAGTACTCCACGCCAGGAGTAGAATAATGTTATTGTCTGTTGGGACATTTGCGATGATATTTATTTGAACCTTTCCAAACTGATGAGTTGAGGTAAAAAAGGGAGAAAACTGCCAAACTTAATTGTTGATCTGTTGAGAAAGGAAAAGAACAGAGAATGATGGGAAGATTTTGAGTTGATGCGTGTACCGTGCATATTTCGTATTTACATTTAGAGGGTAGCGTGCAGCGATTTATTGATTTTCCGGCCAAATTTTCGATTTTCGGGTGTGAGTTGGTTACTGTTTACCAAATTGTTAGTTGTTCGGTAGAAATTTCAGTTTTTGATATATATTTTTTATAGAGAAATAACAAGGTGGTATCATGATTATATACGAAACTTATAAAAGAACATTAACCGATAATAAGATTCTAAAAGATGTGTAATATGAGAGAAAAGACTGGTATACGATTGCAAGGTATTTAAATTAAGGAAGGACATGATCATATGACTATTGAACTTAACAATCTACTAAATCGACAATGTTAAGAACGACTGGAATACATTGGTCACCAATGGATTCATCGTAAAGGTTGTAGAAAGTACCGGATAAACATTCCCAGAAGATATAATCATCACCAATCATTAAATGACCATCGTAAATGGACCAACCAGCAGCATAAATTGCACCAGCTTGTGGTGGTGGACCATCGAATTGGAATTGTCTGTTTGCAACAATGGAACCAATTCTACCAGAAGAATCGGTCAAGATACCATCAACTAAAGTCATAGCTAAATCACCATCACTCTTACAAGTTGCTTCGCTTGCAACTGAACCAGTTGCACAGGCTGAAGCAGATGATGAAGCAGCAGATGATGATTTAGATGATGTGGAAGATGTTGATGATCCAGAAGAAGTAACCTTTGAAGAGAATTTTCTGTAAGAGTAAGATGAGGAGGAAGTGACTGGGACATAAGTTGTTGAAGTAGTTGTTGAACTACCAGAAGATTTAACAATAAAAGATTCTTCAACAATTGGAGTAGGGTTTGGAATTTGAACTTGACCATCACCGATTTGGGTAACCAAAACCTGAGATTGACTATTGTCAATTGCAATAGCGGAGGAACCATAGTAAGAAACATAAAGAGTTTGTTCTTTGGTAATGGTGTAATCTGCGTTTTCAATTGTTGTAGTTTCAACGTTAGCTTCGGTGGATGTAGCAGAAGATGAAGAGGAAGTAGTAGTGGTGGTCTTTTTGGTAGTTTTTTTGGTTGAAGTTTCTTCTTCCGCGGTTGTAGAAGTAGTTGCTTGAACTTGACCATCACCAATTTGAGTTGCTAAATCTCTCTTTGCGTTAACATTGACTTCGGTTGTGATGGTTGAAATTGCAATACCAAAAGTATTGGAATAGCTTGAAATGGCACAGGAAGGAGCAGTTCCAGTTGGAGTTAAAGTTGTCCATGCTGAAGATGGAACGGTAGCTGCCATTGCGGATGCAATAAAGGATAATAAAGGTAAGGATAATCTCATTTTTGAATCTGTGTTTGTAGTTGTCTTTTGTGAAAGTTGAATAAATTAAGAACCAAGGTTAATAGTTAATCTTTAAGCGAATGAAAATAGTTCTTTGTTGGTTATTCAAATTATGACTTTGGTAGTGGAGAAAGAGAAGGAATCTAAAGAGAGAGAGAGAAAAGGAAAAGGAAAAGGTGAAATGGAACAAGCTATAAAAGTGGAAAAGAAAAGGTTTTAATACTTTCGAGGAAATGGGTAGAGGCAATTAGAGGAACTGGAAACTCACAAACCTTACATTCCGCTTATAGCTTATATACCGGCCACGCGTAACTGTGAATGTATATATATATGTTTATACATATATTAGCAAACATTAGCAAACAATGATTGGTAAACAATGCGGCCTCTTTTGGGCCGATTCCGCGTCTAGTATTGTCTTTAGAGGGAACTAATGGAAAATTTAGGCCTAGATCTCCTCACGCGCAGGACGCGGAACAGGCAACAGACAACAGGCGGTTAGTAGATTCCACTCTTTCTGGCCGGAAACCGTCCTAACGCTTTTCGGACGCGCCAGCTGTTGACACTTTCCTCCTTCAAGTACAAATAAACGCCCTCTGTTGACACTAGTCCGCGTTTCCAGCTCCCCCGCATTCTGGACCCTCGCAAAGCCTGCCGTTTTCGGCAAGTACCAAGCACCGCCCGTTTCTACGCTGGGACTTACGTAAGCGCCGTTCCAACGACGGCTCTAGATTCGTCATCAATCGATCTCACATTTCTCAAAATTCCCCGTTCAGGACATAAATGTAACTCTACTCTGCCTTCTCTTTTGGATCGGTTGATCTGCTGTCCTAATTTTTTAGTCCATCCATACCATACATTGCCGTTTCCGTTCTTGTATTTTTACCACTTCGAGTGGTAAACCAGAGATGAGCTAATTAGACTATGGAAACCAGCAGCACAATATGTCACTGAGTTTTGACATGCGACATGCCACACATGTTATATTGTAAATTTACAATTGTTCAAATCGATACGATCATATATATCTATATAGAGATATATAGATAGATGTATGTATATTTGTATAACTTCGATAATTACCTGATTTCAAAATAGTCGGTGGTAGGTTGTCGGTTGTCGGTTGCATTAAATTTTATTCAAATGGCTCCTTGGCATTTGGCCTGAATTTGACAAATTTGACGTCCATCGGCTGTCGGCGATACATCGGGCTCTTAGATTAATAATCAATAATTACTTACTTATAGATATACATATAATATAATAATGCTCCATCAGTCTCTCCCTTCAAAGGAGGCTCATTCATGCAACGCTCAGCGATTTGAACAGTTTGTGTTTTGTTTTTACTCTTTTGGACACAACCTTGTAGTCAATGCTATAAATAGACCCAGATCGATTTTATTCAACCTTCGAGTTGCTTCATGATTTTATAGACCTATAGAATTATATATATATATATATTAATTTGACAAATCAACGATGAAATGCAGCAAGTTACATTTTCTTAAAAGTAAAATTCAAAACCGGCCTTTGTTATTTACATTTCTCATTGAAAACACACACACACCACACACACACACACACACACACACACAAAGTACGCAAGCATTACATGCCTTTTAATGCATTTTAGTTGTCAGTTGTCAGTTTTTAGTTATAAATCAAGTATATTTCCATGACAATTAAAAAAATCTCAATCCTCCTAAACTATAAATTGCTTTCTGTCGCCAACTTTCAACTTACTCAGAGTCCGATTCTTCTTCTAACCCACCTTCACTGCTATCCTCACTCTCGCTGCTTTCTCGTCTTGAACGTGATGTATGCTTTGACCTGAACAGTCTAGATGTCTTCTTACTCCTTCTATCTTTGTCAGATTCACTATCGGAACTACCCTCATAACTGCTGTTACTTCTACTTCTTCTTTCTTCCATAGTGCCATCAAAATCTTCATCATCTTCTAGTTCATCTGCATCACTAACACTGTCCGCATAATATTCCTCCCTTTTCACTGCTAACATCGCAGCCTTTTGTGATGCCAGCCTCTTATTTTTATCTAATCCATAACTAACAATTTGTTTATTACTAAACCACATCTCACATAATATTCCCCCATTGGCAGTTTTATACGTAATATATCCAGGAATTCCTCCGCGTCTAGAAAAAATCGCATTCATTTGATTCTTACTGTCCATATCAATATCCTCACATTTAACTAAAACTTCATGACACATAATACTCCGAGTAACATTGTCACTACCAGATCCATCCTCTCCTTCATCCATAATTATGTATTTAGCATTACGGTGAATACCACCACGATGTTTACTTTCCCCCTTTCTCACCCTTTGATATTCCTCTCCAAATATACCCCCTCTGCCCATAGTATATTCCTTGCTATAAAATTTATCTTTAGGGTACTTCTTATTGTCTTTCTCTGAATTAATATTCTTCAATTTAAATTTTTCCTTACTTTCATTATCACTATAAGTAGAGATACCAATCTCTCCATTTGTATTAGCAATAGAATGTAATTCGTTTAATTCATTGTTAACACTTTCTCTTGTTCTATCATCAATCAATAAACTAATAGGATTGTTCTTTGATGCCAATAATTTAATATCACCATTCTTATATTTGATTGCAATTTCCTTCCTTAAAATATCCATATCCTTTTGGGAAACTATAGTTGGATATTGTTCCAGTTTTAATCCACCCTGTTCGGTGACTCCAACCCCTTCTTCAAATTTTTTCCATAAATCAGTAGGACAAATCTTACGAATTCCTGGATTGCTCATAGCATCCGTTGCAGCTCTAGCATCGGCTTCTTTGTTACTGGTGCCAATACCATATCCATAAATTTTCTTGGAAACTTTAACACAGGACAAAATTCTCCTATTTGAAAGATTACATCTGATATAATCTGGAACATTCAATTGTCCCAACAATAGTCTCAAATCCTGTTTAGATGATTTCGAATATTGCATCTTGAAAACAATAGATGGATCAAAAGTACGTAACTGTTCCTCGCACAATTCTTCAATCCAATCTTTAGCAGCAAACCAACCTCTAACAAAATCTTTAACATTGGTCTCACCCTCTTTAGTTTCCAACATATATTGTTCTGCAACAGCACCTAAATATGCTTCAAAAACATCGGCGTAAATCTTGTTGTTACCAGTTAAGATAGATGTATCATTGAAATTCTTCTTCAATTGTTTATCGAATCCATAAATTTGAGAGAATTTGAGTAATCTATTGTTGGAAACAATCTTAGATCTAAGAATAGATAATTGACCTTCATTGAAATTGGGGAATTTTTCATAAATAATCATCGATACAACAAATTGTAGAAATGCGTCACCTAAAAATTCCAATCTTTCGTTATGAGAGTGAACCTTGGTGTCTTCTGGAATGTTCAAATAGTTTAGTACAGATTGATGTGTGAAAACTTTGGCCAGTAATTCTGGTAAGTAAATTTCGGGTAATTTAGGTGGTTCTTCATCTTTGAAAATTTCGAAATTCCTATTTCTCTTATGGATTGAATCATGGGTTTCATTCTCACAATGAACAATAGAAGATGGAACCAGAGCAATACCTGTGTACAACTCGCTTATATCTTCATCGTGTTCATGTCCGTCATAATGTTCATAAGATTTTGAAGTATTTTCAGAGGCACTACCGCTCTTTCTATCAAAGTTAACTTTTCTCCCGTTCTTTCCGATGACATCAGTGTCAGGATTGGTTTCACTACCCACAATTTCAGGATTGTAAGTAGTGTCATCATTCTTCACACCAATGCCATCGTCACAAATGTCCTTGAGAGTTGTTTCTGCCGCGGTGTTTTCTGAATTTGAAAATTTCGAAGGTGATTTCAAAGATTCTACAACGTTGTCCAAATTTCCACTAACGAGTGATTTAACAATATCCATTTTACCAGTTTCATAAAGTTCTTTGACTTGAACAGCAAATTTTATCTCAGAGTCATTTAAATCAGCATTACCCGTGTTCATTAAACCTTTTAGAAAAGGATTGTTCTGTGATTCAATTAAGGTGTTGTAAAGACTTAGGTCGGGTGCAACTTCAATAATGGTTTTGAATCCCTCACGGATACTCGTAGAAGCTTCTCGTAGCTGGACAAAAACGTTCGTCTTATTATCTGCCTCAGCCATGTTTAGCAACGTCTTGATATCTCTATATGTATATATATAGAAGGCTCCTAAGACGTGCTGGAACTACAATTTACGACCCTACAGATGAGCATTTAAATCACAAATCACAAATCACAAATCACAAATCACAAATCGCAAATCACCTACTCGCCCATTAATTTTCATTTTCAATTTTCATGTACATAATTTAGTATTTAGTAAATTCAGAGTTTGGAGTTCAAAGCCGCCATTTATCTTTTTATTGAATCTCCACTCTGCACTCTAATCTTTAGGCATCTTAAAATCATGATGTCACTAAATTTATGAGGCAAAGAAGTGTTTAGGGTTAACTTATAAAAGATAAAAGTTTTTATCTTTTTTTGTAAAGAGTTGCCTTAAGTTAATTTGATATCGATAATAAGGACTAGACATTGCCAGTTAAAAAAAAGCAGTATAAAAAGGTATAAAAGATACAATTGGCTTAATCATTAAAATATAAACCGAGTCCGCTAGCAAACATACTATAGTATTCAAAATTAATACACTACTCATCCATCCAAGATTCTTTCGGATTTTTAGGGAATCTACCTACTATAGTAAGAAAAATGTCCGGGAAAGTGTCTTTTTTACTCAAAACAAGTGTCCGGTCGGCGGTCATTTTCATCTTGAGATATCCATTGTACACTAGAGATGAGAAAATATTATCTATAAAGACATCATCAATTGGCTCATTTAAACCGTTTTTAATTTGATAAGGTGCTCTTAGGGTTTCCATTCCTTTCATACTTTCAAATAATGCAATTTTAACAGTTGCAAATGACAAAGTTTCTGTGTTAGCTTTCCAGGTCTGTAAGAATAAGTTTCTTAATATAGGAACACGCAACCTTTGCAACATTGGAATCCACATACCAATGTTTTTCCAATATGTTTCATTATCACAAATGCATTTATAAAACCCGTAAAAATTTCCAGATTTAAAATGCTGCATCAATGGCTCGTATAATTTGAATAATGTTTCAAGTTTCGTGTAATCCGCCTCCGGTGCTAACATATTGTTCATTAGGGATTGTCGAATTTGATATATATTTGTTACCTTCCCAACAATCAAACCAACAGGAATGAGGTATTTCAAAAGTACAACAATGTTAGTAATTGGGCACGTCTCTAGTTGTAAACTATTGTAGACTGAATATAGATGATGGTATGCACTCATAAAATTTGATTGGTGTGCATAATATTTGCCCATAACAAATCTGAATTTTAATAATGACGACATAGGAATAAATTTTTTGTTTAAACTTAAAATATTAACATTTGAGAAAACATTCGAACAAAGTATTGGTGAACCAATTTTGTAATAGACATGACAAAGGTTTGTGGATATCTCAAAAAGTAAAGCTATTTTATCTATATTTGAGGCATCATTTAAGTCAGGAGTGGACCTTATATTATTTAATGATTTTAACAGAATAGTTGAAATGTGTGTTAACCTTTGATAATCGCATGTTCTATTATGAATGAGCATCGATTCGACGTCTATTAACGTACATAATGGTATTATCAATGCCATTGTTTCTTTGTAATATGGTAAAGATAAGTTGCATATTCGATCATGTTTTCCATTTTTAGGATTAAGAATCATTGATTGACTTTCAAAAACAGCAATCATTAAATCAATTGAATTGATGACCGACCATGGATCAAGATCTCTGATACATTTAAGGTATTTCAATAAAAAATTCTCAAATGCTGGCCAGGAAATCTTTTTCATAGTTTTGTTATTCTCGATTATGTTAGATAAGCTTGTATCATCGTGCTGTTGAAGAAAAAGTTGCAACGATGCAACTCTGCTAGGGTCGTATTTCACAAAGTTCAATGAAAAGAGCTCCTGAAATGAATATCGTGGGTTTCTATTATTAATTAACGCATCCAAATCCTGGAATACCATTTCTATTGAATACTGTGTCTGCATATTTGTTTAGACACTTTAGGTTTGTAACTGGACCAATAAGAAAAATACCACCACAATCTACGTACTCCGTTTTGTTTGCTTTAAACATTAACTTTAAATATGAACAACATTGGATAATTTGTTCTACCCACGCACAGCACACAGTATCCACAAAATTTGTCTTTCAAATTTCGAATTTCACAATTTTGCATTGGGTTGTGGACACCGGCAACGCCTCTCCGTTTCTAATTATTACTAAATTCCGGAAGTTGCAGGAGTCATAAATTAGATTATATATATATATATATGTTAGGTAGGTGATGTCTGCAAGTGAAATCCCGAAACAACCCAAAGGAATGGTGGAAAAGAAAGTCACCGACCCTGGAGATAAAAAATCGGGCGGTCAATCTGAAAATGGAAACACAAATCCAAGAAACAGAAGAAGAAATAAAGATAAAACACAACAACCAAAACCAGATTCAGGGAAACTACCTGTGCTGAAAACTAATAAACTTAAAAGTCGATCAAATCCAAAGCTAACGGGAAAATCAAATAGCACTACAAATCCCTCAGCTGATGAACCAAATGGTACATCAGAAAAATCAATAAAACTAAAACCAAAAAAATTAACTTATGTTCAATCAGAAGCATCAAAACAACCAGCACAAGCTTCCGGTGATAAGCCTGATACAAACAAGAAAAATACAGTGAATTCTCCATCACTGACAACAACTACAGGTAATATCCAGGCACCGTCTGTTTCAGAAGAGGCTAGATTGTTGAAAAAGAAACAAAAAAGATTACAACAAAGAGAAAAGAGAAAGAGACTGCAAAAGCAAGCCAAGGAGAAGGAAACACGTTTACCTGTTTATAAACTGACCGTTAGAAATTTACCTCCGAATTTGTCCAAAGACTCTTTTATGTTGGAAGTCGAAAAATTACATCCTGAGTTAAAAGAAAATATAACCGAATATTATTATGTAAAGGGATATTATCCGGTTAACCAATTTGATGCCAATGTTTCAAGTAGGTGTTATATAAATTGTTTAGATGAAAGTACTATGATGCAGGTTGGTAGGGCTATAAAGCAAATGACCTTTGTTGATGATAAATTATCGGACGCATCCTCAGATCATGATGAAAACTCAAAACCTCAGGATGAGAAAATTAATGAACCTACTTTCGAAAATGGAGAAGTTGCGGAAGAAGTGGAAACATATGCACCAGCTGTAGAGAAGTCATTTTTGCAAATGATGCCAGATTTTAGTGACCGAGGAGCGGTACGCGTTGATAAATGGGATTTCTTTAATAACAAATTGGAAGAAAGTTCTGCATACAAGAAATTTATCAAATCAATTGAATCTAAGGGTGAGATTCCACTTCCTGTTGATATATTCAACAAATCGAAGAAGGTGAAAAAGAAGATGAAAAAGAAGGTTGAAAAGAAAATTGATTTAGAGAGAGGAAAGGAAAGGAAGGGAAAGAAAAAGGAAGAGAATAAAAAGAAAGGTAAGAAATCCCCCGAAGAGGAGGCAAAGGCTGCCGAAAAGAAAAAGAAGAAGAAGGAAAAGAGAAAGAGGAATAAGTTAAAGAAGGCTGCCGAACAGGAATCAAACATGGAAAATAATCAGAAAGCTGAATCCGGTAAGAAGAAAGTAACAAAAGATATTTCAAAGAATGGAGTTAAACCACCAAAGAAGAAAATAGTCAACGAGAAGAAGAAAGTGGCAGATTAAGCTACATGATTAAGTTAAAAGCTCACTGTGATTTCTGAGGATCCTTATGGAGACGATGGAGGGGTCAGGATTGAGGATCTGGAGGTGCGTTGTTGGCTGTTGCCCCATTTGAAACTTTTTTGTGTTCTCATGCCTTCTTCTTCTTCTTCATCTTTAGCTTTTTGCTGTTGTATTTTTGCTATCTATGTTTGGATCTTTCTTGGGTATCAATAGCATTACGCACACATAGTATTATGGATTTGGATTCAAAAATCTCCCTTATATTGGCCACTATTTGTTGGGTATGATAACTACGTTAACTAATTTGGAGAGACAAGAAAAAGCAATAATAGACTGTGTTTAACTATGTAATTATACAATTTACTAACATTTATTTCATGTCGAATATGTAATGAATTAATTACTTGTTTTTATTACAATAGTTAAAAGAATTTGAGGTTTTTGAAATTCCTAGAAATTGCAAGATTTCATTTTTTTTCTCATCCTCATTTTTGGGTACTCTTTTACAATGTTTTCTTGGTATCGGTGAAAGTGAGAAAATCGGAGATCATGGTGAGATTAATGTAGAGAATTTTACAGATATGGCAAGTATTTTCTCCGATAAAGTTAAACCTGTTAATTTTATCAAAGAAATTCAAAATACAAAGAAATCAACAGTGGAAAAGTTTCTAACTATTGTGTCCCTCGAATTTAATAAAAATTCAACAAAGGAAGATAGGAGAACTAAGGAGCAAATTGAAAATGAGGAAGAAGTTGAAATTGAAAAAACACCCGAAGTTGAAGTTTTAAATAATTTTCTTTCCTTAATTGACATTGAAATATTGGATGCTTGGAAATTGGAAGAATATAATGGTGTTGGGTTAGAATTTGAGAAAACTGGGAAGAAAATACTTGATGGTGCACACCACTTATTTTGGGGAAACCGTCCTAATAATAATCAGGAAGTTAATATGAATTCCAATTATGCTGATGAAGATGATATTACTTTAAAATATGATACTGTGAGGACAAAAAACATGAGGATTTTACAAAGTAATACTTGTTTAATTAATAAAAAAGTTTCATCGAAACTTTGCAAGTTACAAGTTGAAGATGTGATTGATTTATTGAATCAACTATATGTTTATCTGTCCATTTTATTATGTATTGGTATTATTGGCAAGAGATCATCATGGTGTATTACTCAAATCAATTTTTTAGACGAAAGTTCCAAAAGTGAGATTAAAAAATGGTGTTTGAAGGAGAAATATATGAGTTCATTTGGAGTTAAGATTGATTTAAAGGGAAATATTGAAATTAATACTGGTAGCAGTTTAAATATTGGAAGTTCTAACCTGAATTCGGTTATGGGGAATGTGGTTGGATGGATGAATGTTAGTGGGAGTACCGATGACGAGAAATTGGTTAAATTGGAAAAAAAATATGAAGAAGTTGAAAATGAAAATGAAAGATTACTTGCTAAGAATGAAGAATTGAAGACTAAAATTGAAGGTTTATATACTGCTGTCAATAGTTTAACAGTGGAGAAGGAAAGGGAGAAGGTTGAAAGGGCAATATTGGGGGAAAATTTTAAGATTAAAAAAAGCGAAATGGAAAGAGAGTTTGCAGTTGAAAAAGAACAATTGGAGCAACGAATCAAAGATCTTGAAGTTGATGTTGAAGAATCAATTTTAAATGATTATTTGGATGACAGCGTGGGTGAAAAAGTTAAAAATATCGAAATGAATGTAGATATAATGAAAAAAAATAATGATAAAAAGAAAGATAGGAAAGAGGAATTTGAACAACGTCTTGCTCTTGAAACCGATAAAATTCAAGACAAACTAAGTAAAGAATACACGGATAAGTTTTTAGTTCAGATTATAGAAGTACAGAATACATGTGATAATTTAAAGAATCGAGTCAAACAGTTTGAAAGAGAGAATAAAGACTTAGCAATCGAGAAACAATGTTTGCAATTGCAATTGGAAGATGTTAAGCGGGAGAAAGAATTGATTCTTAGTCGTTTGGAAGATGAGAAGTTACGTTATGAGGGGATGATTGAATCAGTAGAGAAAAAAAATAAAGAGCTTAAGGGTGACAAAGATGGAAAAGATCAGAATGCTAAAAAGGCAAAGGAAGAAAAAAGTAAAGAATGTGAACAGGTGTTACGAGGTCAATTAAATAATGATAATACGAATAGTGGTGTTGTACAAGAACATGGTATTTCCGCAAAAGGTGTTGCTGGGATAATCAAAGTTATCGTTAAAAGGCAACGAGAATATGAAAGGGTAATGAATGATTTTAAGAATGATATAATTTATATTTCAAGTAAATATAAATTACTAAAACATTTTACATTTGAGATAAAGAAAAAGAATGATTATTATGAGAATATGATTGAAAATATGGTTGAAAAAGATAAAAAGATTTGGTCATTTATTGTAAGATTTAAGATTCTTGTTAATGAAATTTTTGAACAGATTGATAAAATCAAGGAGAGGGGTATTGAACCAATGGAAGAATGGATTGAAGAAGTTACTGTTATATCTAAGTGCATGGGTCTAGCTATACTTAGTATTGATGAAATTATTGAATGTGATGTTGGGTTTAATTACGAAGAATTTAGTAAGGGGTTTGTAGTTGTGGATCAAGAAAGAGAGGAAGAATACGGGGGGCTCTGTTCAGAAACAAGGATTATTAAGTAGTGCTTTGATTATAAAATTGATTTATAAAATGCATATGTAACAAGTAAAAAGTAAAGATAAAGAGTTAAGGGAACTTAGAGATAGCGTGCGAATGAAAAAAAACAAGAAAAGGAGGAAAAACGGTTGAATGCAGAATATATAAAATAGAGACGATCGTGTGTTTACATTTATAGGAATGCGACAATGTAGATTGTTAGTTAAAGTGAGTTGATTAATCAACTTTTTTTATATAGAGGAAGATATAGTAGTACAAAGATGATTATTTATCATTATTATTATTTATTATTATTTATTATTAGTTGAATTGTTATTGAATTGATACTTATTATATCATCATCGTAGCTAAAAACAAGAAAAAATAAGCAGAAAAAAAACGCTCTCTCTAAAAAAAAGCATCCCTAGAATAATGCATCCAAAGTACAACAAACACAAAGAGCAGCTAAACAAGCGGCACAACAACTACTGTTGTTATCATTTTGAGGAGGAGCTTGTTGGACATAAACGGGTTGTTGTTGGTAATAACCTTGTTGAGGAGGACCTTGTTGATAATAACCTTGTTGTGGTGGAGGACCTTGTTGATAGTAACCTTGTTGATAAGACATATTTCCTTTTTCTTGTGTGTTGTTAGCGTTGTAGTTGTTGGAGTTGGAGTGGCCTGGTGGATGACCGGAAAGGGCTTGATAATGTAAAAATAAGGTGGTGGGAGCCCAGGGTTCAATTGGGTGGGGGGAGAAGGGGGGCTTAAGTAGTAACAGCAGGGAATGGGGAATGGATCAGTATCAGAGAATGTGGGTGCAGTGTGTAGTGTGCAGCGCCCTGTTCGCTATTTCGCTGTTTCGCTGTTTCGCTGTTTCGCTGTGCCTCTCCTGTTTCCTGCTGCTATATTTAACGCAGTGGAGGCGGAGCGCCAAGTAGAGCGCACTCGCCACTTGTTGACGCCGTCCTCAACGTGGCGGTGCAGGGGTGTACGGGTGCATGGGTGCATGAGACAGAGGCGACGCGTCGGGAACGGGATCTGAGCTCAGGGATCTAAAGTGTGTAGTCTACGCGGTGTATTCTTTTGGCTAGCGGATTGCCAGGCGCTAGTTTCAGGGGTATGTTGTTGTTGTTGTTTTTGTGGTTGTCTTTGATGCTGTAGCTGTGCCTGTCTCGTGGTCGGAATCCTTGTTTCTAGCTCCCCATACACACACTATAGATCTCACACAACACACTATACCAACAACACCCACAACAACACACATTACACGGCCCCCATAAGCTGGATTGCGGATTATTATCATTATATATACAACCCGAATTCTTTAAACGTCAAATCATGATGCATACATTAGATACACAGCATATATCTCGGCTTTCCAGAAAAGATCTACAGTCTTTTTATGATAGGAACGATTCAGATAATGACATATCATCTTATAATAATACGAACAGTAATAACAACAACTGTATGACTAACAAAAAAAAAGATGAAGATAACTATGACAAAAAGGAAAAAGAGGAATACAGCAACAACTATAATGATGATAATACAACAAAGAATGATGAAAATGATGATGATGATGATGATGACGACGAATTGGATGATTTCTCCCTGCATAATTTGAGAGATTTAAAAATAGACTCTCCATCCCTCAATTCAACTTTTTCAAGACCAAATGCCTTGAAAGATCAGGAATTGGCTTCAAATTCTTCATCCTCTGCAGCTTCCACCGTCATTCATAATCCAAATGTTAAACCCGATCCAACTACTGATAACTTTGTGAATTCAATCTCTTTAAAAACTTTAGAGTCTGATCCCGAGCTACAAAATAAATTGCATAGAACCATTCGTTTATCAAATCAAAACTTAGTTAACCTAGAAAGAAATCAAGTTAATAACGAGCCAGAAACTAATAGTAGTAGTGTAAGCAGTGCAAGTAGTGTTTATGGTGATGCAGAATCAGAGGTTGATGTTAATAATGTTAGCAGAGATGAAATAGACTATTACCAAAATATGCAAGATACTGAAGACAATGACAACGTTGATAATACCGATGCTGATACTGATGCTGATGCTGATGCTGATGGCGACTCAAATTCTTTTGATTCGATGGAAGATATCACAGATGATAAATTGACAGTTTATATAGAAGGAATGTTACCTTCTCCACCTTCATCTCCGCCAAGAGAACTGGACCCAACAAAATTGTATGCTTTGTATGATTTCAGTGGACCTGATCCTTCGCATTTACCACTTTTGAAAAATGATTCCGTTTTATTATTAAATGATTCAGATTCTTATTGGTGGTTGGTACGTAAAGTAGATAATAATAGAATCGGCTTTGCTCCTGCTGAAATCTTGGAAACTTATTCTGAGAGATTGGCTCGTTTAAACTGTTGGAAAAATGAAATTTTAGAAAGAGGTGGTTATAAAGGGTTAAAATTTGAAGATGAAAAAAAATTATTCAAAACTGATTATCCAATGCACCACGCATTATTACCCTCAAATGATTTCATTAATGAGAGTGTAATATCAATTGAAAATACCACAAATTTACTACACAGGAAAGGTTCCTTAAAGAGACCAACATTAGATTCAATCGAAAATGCAACTAAAAAAACAGTCTCATTTGCTGATATAAATGATATAAGAGAATCTTCAGATTTTGAATTTCAAGAGCGAAATAAAAGCGATAATTTTAATGACACCAGTGATAACGAAACAAATGCATCAGAAGCATCATATAGCGTATTGGATGGTTACGAAAATGATCCAAGCATCGATGATAATTTTAATGATATAAATTTAACAGCCAAATTAAATTTGAAATCGAAATCGAAAACAAATAAAGCTGATGCCGAACCAGATAGTGTCTCAGCTTCTTCTTCGAACTCAACTCAACCCTTGGTTGTTCCTAAAAAAAGAAAAAATTTCCTAATAAAAAACTTGGATGACTATAATTCCTCAGAAGAAAAAATTAATTTAAAAGAAAAACCCAAACCTGCTGCTCTGGATATATTAAAAACTCGTTCTTTGAGTCCTGAAAGTTCTATACCTAGTAGTAGTGCTAATGTCAATTCTTTAGAAAGCACACCAACCAAAATAGCAAAAAATAATATGACTACTAGTACATGTTATGGTTCAACTGATAGTTTAAATAAGGAAGATTGTGTATATAATGATATTCAACAAAATCCTCAGCCAGAGATCAAAAGAAATGAATCTTCTCAATCATTGTCGGCAACTCCGGAACTTAATATACTTAAAACTAGATCAAACAATAAAAGTCCGAATACTAGCCATAGTGAAACAAGATTGGCAAGCTTGAAAATGTTGGATGATTTGTTGGACACGTATCCCGAATTTGTCAACAGTAATAATGCATCAACTAATACGTCTACAGCTGCATCTGCATCAAATACTTTATTGAATTTAAGTACATGTTCTCGTTCAGATTCAAACACAAATTCAAACACAAATTCAAACACAAATTCAAACACAAATTCTGCTATTACTACAACCGGCGAGGAGATTTGTCAAGGTTTGGCTGAGGGATATCATCCCGAATCTAGTCAAGAAACACATCGTCATATCGGTGTTAAATATCATAATGACGGATCGGAATTTGAATTGGTTTCTGAGTTTTCTAAATCCAAAAACTCCTTATCAAGTTTTGGGACCGCTGGACTACATCCTAAAACTGCTCTAATATTCGATCCTTTGTTTAATCAAATGAAACAATTAGATGCACTACTAGATGAAATCAAAAAGTAAGTGCTACATTTCACTCTCCAGTTTTCTTTTTTTTTTCTTTTGCTTATTCATATTTTTTTGTTCTTTACTTTACGACGCATCGCATCTCGCATCGGATTCTCCGTATAATTTATAATTGTATTTTACATACACACATTGTTTATATAATCTAGATGATATGAAACTAATCAAGCAAGGCATTTACCAACTTTCCCCCGCAGTGTAAAAAACCCCACCCAAATCCTATTTTCATACCCGATGTGAAAAAAGGAAGAAATCAAACACGTCTAAATTTTTTTTTAATTTTTTCATTTTTTGGCTTTTTCTCTTTTTTTTTTTCAATTTCATTGACTTAGTACGAGCATGTATTTCACTCCTCACCCTAGCTAAGAAAAAGGTTTTAATTTTGCACCTGTATATTACGTCGGTTGTCGGCCACGATTTGCATTGTCTTCGTCTCTTTCCGACGTTTGATTAACCTCTTAACTACCATAGGACCACGATTTGCATTTAGAAGAATAGCATACACTTGCTTAACAACATTATGTCCACTTCTTGGAGTCCAGATGTCGCAAGTTTACAACAACTAGCCAATATCTTTGCAGGTACTCTTTCTTCAGATACAAATACTAGACAAGAGGCAACAAATGCTTTAACCCAGGCCAAATCAATCCGTGATTTTGATAATTATTTATTACACATCCTATTAGCTAATGAAATTGAAGAATCTACTCGTGCATCTGCAGGTATTTATCTTAAAAATGATTTAGTTAAAAATTTTAAATACAAATCAGGCGAACTTCAAAATCATATTTTAGAATTATTACCTCATGGTTTATTAAGTGAAAGTCATTATGTACGACATATTACATCCGGTATTATCAGTGCAGTTTTTAGAGCCGTTGGCCCACAAGGTTGGCCAAGTGTGATACCTGATATGATCACTTTACTGTCTGGTGCTGCCGGTAATAGTGCAATAGATGGTGCGTCTGAATCTTTAGTTTCCATCTGTGAAGATAGTGCAAGATTATTAGAACAAGAAGTTAATAATAATGGTAATATCATTATCCCAATGGAACTTTTGGTTCCAAGAGTGGTTGAATTGGTTTCAAATGATTCAATTACGGCAAAAGTTAGATCGAGATCATTAACTTGTTTGGTTAATTGTATCAATGTTGGTTCAAATACAGTATTGACCCATTTAAATTCCATTTTAAATATTGTTTTCATGTTTTGCCAACAAAATGTTCAAGATGTCGATATCCAAAAGCAATTAGCTGCGGTCTTTGTTGGTATTTTGGACAAGTGGCCTGAAAAATTGTTTGATCATTGGTCAGGTATAATCAACTGGTGTCTCCATATGGTTAAGCAGGGTGATGAGTCGGTTGCATTACAGGCAGATGAGTTTCTGTTGGCTATGAGCACAAGTCAATTACCACCAGATTTGATCTTACCATATTTGGAAAATATTATTCCTGTACTTTTAGAAAAAATGGTGTATGGTGAATCTGATGTTGAATTGATGGAAGCTGAAGATATAAAAGATGATGGTGCAGAAGATAAAGATGAAGATATCAAACCTCAATTGATCAAATCAAAAGAACACAAAGTAGCAAAGAAAGATCTTGATGGAACTATCGGTAATGGTAAGGTGAATAATAATATTGATGGCGGCGATAGTGATAGTGAAAGTGATGACGATGACGATGACAATGAAGAAGATGATTTCGATAATAGCTATACATGGAACTTGAGAAAATGCTCTGCAGCTACTGTTGATATATTATCTGGTGATTATCCAAAGGAAGTGTTACAATATTCATTTCCAATCATTAAACAAAACATGAATGCACAACAATGGCCAATTCGGGAAGCTTCCATTTTAATTTTAGGTGCAATCTCAGAAGCTGCGTTGGAGTATGCAACTGATCAATTGCCTGAACTTATTCCATTTTTGGTTGATAGAATAAAAGATGACCAACCAAGAGTTCGTCAAATTACATGTTGGACATTAAGCAGATATTCCAAATGGGTCTGTCATGAAGCAATTCAAGGTGGTGCATTTGCAAACTATTTCAAACCAACATTTCAAGCCATTATGGATTGTGCATTGGATAAAAAGAAAATTGTTCAACAAAGTGCATGTTCTTCATTATCAGATTTCATTGAATTTTCAGAACCTGAAATTTTATTGCAATTCATTGAACCTTTACTACATCATTTCCAAGCATATTTTGCAAATTATCGTCGGAAAAATTTGATTGTTTTGTATGACACCGTTTCAACATTTGTCGATAAAGTTGGTGAAGAATTGCGTTATAATCCAAAATACATTGATTTATTATTGCCTCCATTGATTCAAAAATGGCAAACATTACAAGACAATGATAAAGATTTATGGGGGTTATTAGAATGTATGTCAACTGTTGCTGCCTCTATTGGTGAAGCTTTTGCAAATTGTTCGGGACCTGTCTACGAACGTGCCGTAAAAATTCTCTATGAATGTATTCAACAGGATAAAATTGCATCCAGTGATCCATCATTTGTTTCTCCGGAAAAGGATTTCATTGTTACTTCGATTGATTTAATTGATGGTTTAATCCAAGGTTTAACTACTAATTTGGGTACCTTGATAGTTGAGACAGACTCGAAAAATTCATATTCATTGATGGAATTGATATTGACTTGTTTAGATGATAACTATTCTGATGTTAGACAATCCGCCTTTGCCTTAATTGGTGATTGTGCCATTTATTTATTTGAATTATTAATCAAACCATATATTCAGACATTGATGGTGAGTATTTATCAAGAAATCACCAATTTAAATGAAGATGCAATTGCCTCGTGTAATAACGCCATTTGGTCATTAGGTGAAATTGCCATCAGATCGGATAATAATTTACTTGATCAATATTTGGATAACTTCTTGAGGGTTTTAGAACCTTTAATTCATGATCTCAATGCAGATGTGACATTATTAGAAAATACAGCGGTCACAATTGGTAGATTTGGTATTAATTATCCTGATAAGACTGCTATTCTTGCACAAGATGTTCTAATCATGTGGTGTGAATTAATTACTGGATTAGAAGACAATGAAGAAAAAGAAAGTGCTATCAGTGGTATGTGTAATATTATTATGAAACATCCTAATATTGCCAATGATTTGGGTAATGTTCGTGCCATTATTGATTTAATTGCAAGATATAATGAACCAAGCATGGAATTGTGTAATGTGTTCAAGATTCTGTTAGATGGATTCAAAAACGGATTGGGCGCAGATTGGAATAGAATTGCTGGTGATTCAGAGGAAGGTCTTGCATTATGTCAAAAATATGGTCTTTAGGGTTAACAATTTAATTGATTTTTGCATTGTTGTTTGATTACTTTAGAAAAACTTGGCTTTAAGCTTTTGACAAGTTTTAGTATTTACCCCCCTAGATCTACTATATAAGATAACTTAGTTCTATATTTAACAATAAAATAAATTGAATAAACTAAATAAGATAAAGTAAAAAAATACACTGGAATAAAATACAACCCATTACATGTGTAATATTTTTTTATATAAACGTAAATACAAGAAATTTATAGCAAATATTTTAGAAAATAAAATAAAATGAAAGGAATAGTAGGAATAGTGGGAATAATAGAAATCAAGTATAACTTTAAAAAACAAAGGAGGTTATCTTTTTAATCTGTTCTTGGTTCTAAAATTAAATTACCCATTGGGACGTCTGACAATCCCTTACCTAAAGCATAGATTGAATTACCACGAAGAATAGTTTCGACAACTCTACCTTTCAATTCTTTACCATCAAAAGCGGTTAACTTATTTTTGAAGAAAGTTCTTGCATTAGCAACAATATATGTCATTTCAGTGTCAAAAATTGCAAAATCAGCATCGTAGCCTTTAGCAATCTGACCTTTTCTATGTGATAACCCCACTTGTTTAGCGGTGTTGATACAACACCATTGAACAATATCAGTGATTGAAATACCAAATTGTTTGGTACCAACAGTAAATAACAATGGTAATCCAAAACCAACAGAAGAGATACCACCCCATGCTTCAAAGAAATCGCCCCTTTCTAAACCTTTTAATTCAGGTGTGCATGGAGAGTGATCAGAAACAACAGATGTAATTAATCCATCTTCGAGTGCTTTCCATAATAAACGACGGTTTTCATCGCTACGGATTGGTGGGCAACATTTGTATTGGGTTGCACCATTTGGGATATCTTCGGCATAAAGTGAAAGATAGTGGAAACAAGTTTCAACAGTTAATGGTAAATTAAGTGTTTGCTTAGCATGTTTGATCATTGGTAATGCTTCATGAGTTGCTAAATGAACGATATGGACCTTGGTGGTTGGCTGCTTTTTCAAACATTTGATAATATGATGAATTGCATTACATTCAAGAGTGTCAGGACGTGAGGCTAGGTATGATGCATAAGCAGTTGGATCGACAGACTCAAGTACAGATGCATTTTTCATTGCTAATTCTAATGGAGTAACATCATTATCTAATAATTGATCATCGAGACTAGCAATATGACCTTTATTAATCAATTTGGAAATATTACCCGATAATGGTTCAACAGCATGTAAAATTGGAGATTTGGATAATGCATCGGCTTGAGGATCTGTTAACCCCTCATATTCTTTATGTTTATGTTCATGATTATGATTGCAGCATTTTTCATTATCTTCGTCATTTTCTTCTGAATCAGAATCTTTTTCTTTTTTGGTTTCCATTTCAGAATGGAACATTAACATAGTACTTTTGTCTTTAACTACAGATAATGCTTGATCAATGTAGGCAGGAGTAATCATTGGAAACTCATCAACACCAGATTCCATCATAAAACCTTTGAAACCTCTAACACCTGCATTGATTAAAGGAACCAAATCATTTAGATTGTCAGGAACCAAACCACCCCAAAAACCTGTATCAACCCAAATTTGTCCTTTTGCAGAAGCTAATTTAATATTTAAATTTTTGACGGTTGTTGTTGGAGGGATTGCATTTAATGGCATATCTATAACAGTTGTCACACCACCAGAAGCTGCGGATTGAGTTCCCGATGCAAAACCTTCCCATTCAGTACGGCCAGGTTCGTTTAAATGAACATGAGAATCAACCAAACCTGGCATGATGACAAATGGAGACAAATCACGGTAAGATGTCATAACATCATATTTTGATAAAATTGGGTCATCTTTAAGTAAAACGGAATCGATTATATCAATAATTTTACCTGATGTGGAGGAATATATTATAGTTGCTGGAACGACCGAACCATTAATAACTACTCTAGATGATGAAATTGCAGATGTCATGATTTTTTTTATATTATTTTTTGAATTAATGAAAATAGAGACTTCTTTGTTTGGTAATTAAAATTTTTGTGAATTTGAATTTTGATTTTTGAGGCAAATTTAAAATTGTCTCCAGATGAAACTAGTTGACGGAAAAAAAAAGAATCTAAACAAGAGTTAGATACTATGGGAAGAGGGAAACAAGTGGAGAGAAAGAAGAGAAGAACCACGATGGTAAATAGCTGAAGTAAAGGATAAACAAAGACCAGGGCCACAATATACAAAGGACAAAGCTGTCAAAACCCGCAAATTCATGAAGCCCCTAGCAATCAACAACCTCTAAAAGCAACTCGAGAGCAGAGATGCAGCTGATAGCTGATAAAGCTCGAAAAAGAAACGGCCCCCCGGACTTCCCCGAATTTTACCACACCCGGCGCGCCGGTGGTCAGAGCGGTATTTTCCATTTTCTATTTTTTCGTCCAACATTACTAATATTACTACATCCGGTATAAATGGTACACACACACGTATACAGTATCGCCGTACGCTCTGTATTATGCTAAAATTACAAACGCATAGTGTCCTGCAAGACTTTGCTCTTCATCACAGCATCTGCATACTCGCCACTCGTCGTAAGGTCGTGCAAAATCTTCACGGCATCTCCACTGTCAACATTTTCCAATCCACCTGCATCAATCACCTTCTGTTTCCATTCTTTTAAGATCTTCTTCAACAAATTCTTTCCCTCGATATATTCTTCTTTACTGAATTTTGGTCTCTTATTATTACTCTCTTTTTCCCCGTCCAATGCAACATCTTCATCCAATTCACTAGCCTTACGTTTAGCCATGGAAATAATCTTCTGTGGGAATTTAACCAATTCAGCAACATGAATACCAAATGATTGATCACTGATACCAGGTTCGACCTTATATAGTAAGGTGACGTTATCCTCTGTTTCTCTATTTGCCTTTTCAGCATCACCCTCCTCAACATGTGCAATAACATGCAAATTACCAACATTTTCATATTCATTAGCCAGCGCTGTTAATTCGTGAAAATGTGTTGCAAACAACGTCCATGATTTGATACTTTTAGCTAAATGTTCACTAATTGCCCATGCAAGTCCAAAACCATCGTATGTACTTGTACCACGACCTAATTCGTCAACTATAACCAAACTACCCCTATGTGCAGATGCAATAATAGATGACATCTCAAGCATTTCTGCCATAAATGTTGAAACACCTTTTAATTGAGAATCAGATGCCCCGACTCTTGCATGAATTGCATCGACAATGGCAAATTCAGAATTTTCAAAACATGGGACAAAACTACCAATTTGATTCATCAAACAAACAACTCCTAAGGTTCTGATGTAGGTAGATTTACCACCCATGTTCGGACCTGTAATTAAATAAAAATCTTTTCCCGATTCCCATTCTTGACTCTTTGAGTCGTCTTCACTTTGGACCTTAATTCCTTTACCGGTGTCCTCGTGTGGTCCCAAGACATAATCATTAGGTATAAATGAAACACCTTCAGTAACTTCTAAACATGGATGTCTGGCTTGCCAAATTCTCATCTTTCTACATTCGTCGTCTAATCCCCAGATTTTGGCTGGTCTGATATATTGAATCGGTGCACATGTTGCAACCACAGCAAATGCTGAAATAACATCTAATTTATCCAACACTGTAGAAAGTCTGGTGAAAATTGGAATGTATGTAGTTGCAATTGATCTAATTTCAGAGACAATGGTAGATTGTTGTGATGCATACGCTTCCATTACTCTAGTAAACTCGGTTGAAAATGATGAAAGTTCAACGGTTGTAAAAAAAACACCAGCTTTAACGGTTTGTAATTCTTGATATTGAAATGATTTGGAAGTTTTACTCTTAGAGGATCCCGATTTACCACGCAATACACCGGCATCATTTCTAGTCAATCTAAAACACCAACCATGGTTAACATTCTGCTCTAGTTTTAATTTCTTATCTAACTCCATACCTAAATCAATTGCAGCATTTTCATGTAATTCACGCATTTGTGCCTCAATTTGTTCACGTTCAGTTTGAAGCTCCAAAAGTTTTTCATCATATTGTGGATTAATTTGAATTAGTGAAGTTGCAGATGCTGCAGATGTGGCGTTTTCAAGAGATTCTAGATCAACTGTTTGCTCAATCATATCTGAAAATTTACTTAAAACTTTGATATTTTCGTACAATCCATCCAACCAAAATGAATTGACTAAATTAGATAATTTTTCTTTTGTGTCTTTATCTTCATCGGAAATATTCTCAATACCCTCCAGTAAAATGGCACAACATTCATCCAATTTCTTCACTAATTGGTATAAACGAACAACTTCATCCAGGCCAGAATATCTTTTGCCAGCTAATTTTCTCAAAAGTCTTGAAATATCTGGAACGTGTGTTAAAAAATTACTTCTTATATTACCTAATAATCCTGAATCTTTGGTGAACCACTCAACAAGTGAATGACGTTCATTGATTTCTTCAACATCAATTAATGGTTGTTTAATCCATTGCGATAAAAGTCTAGATCCACCGGATGTTTTACAGTGGTTGAGTAACTGGAAAATAGAAGTTGGTGCAGAAGACAGACCACTTGAATGAACAATTGCTGATGAGCTCTCATTACCAGATGGGAACAAGTTCAATGCACGAACTGCTGCTGCATCCAATCTCATGTATTTTTCCAAATCGTATTTACCAACAGTTATTGAACTTCTAATAGAATCGTTACCTAAAAGGCCTAAATATAAAATCAAAGCATTTGATGACGCTAGTGCAGTGGTTAAAGATGCCAATTCAGAAGTTGCAAGAATATGTTCATTTCCGGTGAGTGTAACTAGATCCTGATCTGAATTGGTGGAACTGAAGGAAGATGAAGATAACTCTGTAATTAAAATATCACACCTATCTATAGTTTGTGTTAATCTTGCAAAATCAGGGTCTTTGGAAGCAACTTGAGCAGGGGATGATTGGATAATACATTCTTTGATACCTAGTTGAATTAAAATCGATTCAGTATTAGAAAATAAATCCGTATCTGGATATTCGGAAAGACCGAGAAATTTCAGATTTGGATCATAAAAGGAAAGACCAACTTTTTTGCCTTCTTTAGCAGATGAGACTAACTTTAGAGCACCAATAATTGAAGCAGATGCGATTTCCAAACTTGCATTACCACCGGAATTAGAGGTATCTTCATTTGTATTTGCAAATAATAAATCTTCAATTTCATCCAAATGTCCGGGAGATGCAGATCTCAACAATTTCCAGGTACTATTTTTGCCATCATCAACAGAATATATTTCAACCTTGTAATTTTTATCTAAAATAAGAGATTGTAATAAGGATGAAAATGTTGATTCAGAGAGTGGTAAATATTGAATACTTAATTTCTTGTCTAAATCTTTCGGATGTGCAACTAATGGAGAATTTTTTAAAACCGAATGAGATGAGTAAGCTATTTCTGCAGCTAAAACTGCGTCTTCATCGAATAATGTGTAATAAGAAGAGCTCTTACTGCCACTTCTTAACAAAGCACGGACAGTTCTCTGCTGGGTGGGTGGAAGACGTAAATAGGAACGATAAATTGAAGGTTGAGACTCTGTCTCTTCAGTGTATACGTTAGCCGACATATAGTTGGAAGGTGTAATGTGATGGTTTAGAGATTAAATTTTAAAAAAGTGAAAGTTAAAGAAAGAAGGAATCACCAAAGAAAAGCTGAATTCCCAAGTACGTGCACGACCACTATAGTCTGGGTCTGGGGTCTGTGTTTTCTTCCTACGCGTCGCGTTTGTATTTCATATTTTACCTTTATGTCAGAAATTCAAAGGGTAATCTCTGCGCATGTCCAACATCTTCTAGCTGGTGCTGGTCTGTATTCAGAGCATTGGAGTATCATTATTGGTAATTATACAGAAGTAAATCCCACTATATAGAAAAACAGTTAAAAAAGTCAGATGAGTAAAAATGGAAACAAAATATGGGTCTAATTATAAAACTTTTTCTTGTGAAATAACATATTTTACATTATTCTTTTCTTTTCCCTTATCAATTACACAGATTGAGCAATTTCATTATCATCATCATCAGTTTCAAAATCTTCGTCATCATCGCTTTCTGATACTTTGTTATATAAGAAGAATTGACAAAAGATGATGAAATCTTCAAACAAAGTACCAAAACTACCAATCAACCATGAAGAATTAACTAAAAGATATCTTCTACCGGTACAAACTGCGAGAATTGAAACAACGTAAGTGATGTTACCTAAACATGCAAATAAGAAAAATAGGAATGAAATACCATCACAGGATTTTCTTTCAAAGTTTAATAAAATTTGCGGTACTCTTGAACCAAGATATAGAGCAGCACATAACCAACCAAAAATTTGAGCCAAAGGATTAAAGTCCCAATCTGCATCGTTCTTTGGTGGAACGTTGGAATCGGTGCCTGAACCACCAAAATACCAACCTCCTAAACCAGCAATTATAACCAATGAAACCATAATTAAATTGTATGTTAAATCACCTTCAAATGATACAGATTCGGAAGAGCATGAAGAATATTCGTCCGAGTCATCATCGTTTGCTTCGGTGTTACCAGTTGAACCGTTGATATCACTATAGCTTGTGAGATGCTCGTTCGTGGTAGTATTATGTGATTCCATAACGACTTCGGAAGCGGATTCTGGGTCAAAACCTTCATGGTGGTGATGATGATGGTGATGATGTTCATTTGAAACAACAGATTCTAGCAATGGTTCAATTTCACTATTAAGAGGATTTGCTGGTGATAGATGGATTGGATCAACTTTTTTGTTGCCGTGACCATAATGAAGACATTGCCAGAATAGAACAATATCTGCCAACGTATAGTAAATTGCAAGTATGGTCATAGTTGGTAAGACACCTTGAAGAATGGCACCGATGACATTAAAGACATCACCCAAAAGCCACAAGACGACAAATAAAAGGGATAATCCTTCGGCACTATGACGTGCAAAGTTTTGATAGATTTGTGGTGCAAAAACGATAATCCAACAGGCGATAGAAATAGAACCTGTGATTCCGGAAACTGCTTGGGCGTTTATGAAGGGAGTAGGTGGAGGAGCCATGTTTGTTTTATCTAGTGTAGTTTATACAATAGGTGGTGGTGTATGATATTAAATGAGGGGGGAGTACTGGAGTTGAGATGGAACAAGCAACCACGGATGTCGGTTATCTTGGAAAATGCAGAACATGCACATGATTCTCAAGTCAGTCTCTCCAAGTACAGTCAGCGACCCCGGTTTTTCTTTGTACTTTGTGCTGGAAAATTTTTCAGTTTCCATTGCGTGGAGAGCGGAGGCTGGAGATCTGGAGACATGATTTCTGATTTCTGATTGCTGATTCTCCGTCTCTTGACATTATGTAGAGAGCGTGTGAGGTGGTCGAAACTGCACTGAAACTTAGCAAGTATAAATTTTAGACGTAAAATGAGTGGTAATGGAGAAATAAGAAAACCAGGAGAAAAGTTGATCCCTCCAGAGGGCATGACAAAATCTGCATATAAGAAATTGCTGAGAAAGAAAAGACACGAAGAAACAAAGGAACAATATAGAGAACATCGTAAACAGCTACGAAAGGATAAAGATGCTGAAAGGCGTGAGGAGATAGCAAAACTAAAGGCTACCGGTGAGCCTTACGAACACTTATTAAAACGTAGAAATAAGAACAAAATCACAACTTCTGTTCAGATTGGTGAAAATTATGACCATGAAAATAGCAATAATAACAGCATGGTGGAGATTCCACCAATTGACCCTAGTAAAAAGATCGGTATCATCATTGATTGTGCATATGATGATTATATGAACGAAAAGGAGGTTGTTAGTTTGAGTTCCCAAATAACAAGAGCATACTCTACAAACAGGCAAGCCGTTAAGGGATATTATAATAAGCAAATCGAAAAACGTAAGCAATCAGAAGACACTGATGTTGATGTTCAAACAGAAAAGGATCATGATATGAATATTGCCCCAGCTGCTAAACTTGTAATAAGTGGAGTGAATAAGAGATTAAAGCAAAGATTTGATAAAGTTTTACCAGACTATCAAAAATGGAATCCTGAATGTGCTCAATTTAGTGTATCTAGTCTACCCGAAGTTCTTGCAACTTGGAATAATGACGATGGAAATAATGATGAACAAAATGAACAACCTGTAACCGAGACAGATTATGGAAATGTTGTCTATCTTTCGGCAGATACTGATGAAAAAATAAGTGAACTTCAACCCGGTGAAATATACATCGTCGGTGGTATAGTTGATAAAGGACGTCATAAAGATCTATGTAAAGGTACCGCTAAATCTTTAGGACATAATATTAGAATCCGCAGATTGCCAATTGATGAATATATTAAATTAAGTGGACGTAAAGTGTTAACTACAGCACATGTTGTTGAACTCTTATTAAAATGGTGTGAATACAAAGATTGGAAAAAGGCATTTGAAGAAGTATTACCTGCTAGAAAAATGGATAAAGAGGAATGATAAGTGATGAAATTAAAACAAAAATTCAAAAGAAAAATGAAAAAGCAACTATGTAATTTCTATTAAGACGCCTCTATATAAACGTTTAGATAATTTATTAATGCAACGAAACAAAAAGTTCTAGAATGAAATTAAAATGAAAATATTATTCTAAATTATGCTCTAATCTGTTTTCTCTTATAGTTTCCCTTCTTTCTCTTTCATTTCTTTTTCCCGTAATTCTCTTTGCATTTTATGGGCATGCTTAACCTTGGTGTTGTTATAAGTGCCTAAAATGAAATAACAAAATGCAAAGAAAACAGCCCAGCCCTCAGGGATAATGAATTTTTGAGCAATTAACATGAAAATTGGACTTGTGGCAGCTGAGGTTGTTGCGACTTTCAAAAAGCTATGTTTTAATGAAGTCAATATTATTGTTGAGATGAATTTTAAAGAATTTTGTAATTTTTTAATGACTGATTTTGCTTTGTCGTTTTGAAACTTATTTTTGATATCAGAGAGGTGATTCATCAATCCAATCCATGAAACAAAACAAGCGCAAAATATTGGAGTTATAACACCTGTACCTAATAAGATTTGTAAAAATTTCTTACGTGAAGTTAAAGGTGGGGGTATTAATTTTTGGATGTAACGATAACCATAGTGAGTTAAGGGGGCATTAATCAAGAATGCAAATAATCCCATCAATGGAACTTTTGAAGTTAAAGTGTGAGGAATTGAAATTTGCTGATTTGACATTGGTAATTTGAATTTAAATTTGTGAATATCACCAGCAAAGAAACAAGCTAGTTGTTCATTTAGTAATGCAAAAAACACCAAAGTGATAGCCTTGGTAGTTAGTGGTTTTGATTGCAATTCATTGCAATATCTCCTATTTAGCTTTAGTATTGTGTCCTTCGTGGACATGATTGTTGTTCGTTGAACAATAAGGAGGGAAGACAAAAAAGAGAAAAGGGGGAGAAATGGGAAATAACTGGAAAGAAAGAAGAATGTTATATATGTAGATCAGATCTTTCAAAACGGTCAAAATCTTTGAATGAAGAAATAACTCTTAATTTATGCAGAAATAAAAAATTTATTATCTTCTGATATTGTAAAGCCGTCATTTGACAGGAAGGTGGAATATCGTGTAATCTACTATACATCCATATATTCGATGTTTATCATTATCATACACGGCGACGTTCTCGCACATCACCGATCACCGATTACCGACGTCAACGCGAATTTGCTTCCCGCGCATAGAATATATAAAGCAGGAAGTCTATTGCTCTCGCCGCGGAAAGAGTGCTGATGTCAGCGAGGGTCGATCGACTGCGCTGACGTAAGCATTTTTTATTTTTTAATTTTGTTTCTTTTCTCGTTTTCCACTTTTTCTCGCTTTTTTTCTTCTGAAAAATTTTTTTAGACAAATCCACCTTAATATCTGATGGTTTTATCCGTCTTGACACTACCATTACTTCCAATTGGAACTCTCCTCCTAATTACACAAGCCAGTGCTAGTTGAATACACACTTATTCTTACATATTTACTAATTGAAAATAATGGCTTTCGGACAAAGAGGCGGTAGAGGCGGATCCTCCAGAGGTGGTATGTATATTATACTTTACTGAAATTTTGAAAATTGATTTAATAAACAATTTAATAAATATTTCATTTACAATAAGGTGAGATTTAAAAAAATGACTAGATTCATATGTGATATTGTTAACTCAAGGTCCATGTTAACTGAGTTGATGGATTCTCATGAATTGAAATCAAATTTTATTTTGCATGAAATACAAATACAGCAATTTTGAATCCATCTATGTATCGTTCACTTTATTTTTCATTTGTTTTCTTCTTCAAAACAGAATACTAACATTAGTCATTTTTACCTTGTATCTTTATTTTTCTCTTATTATTACAGGCCGTGGTGGTTCATCAAGAGGTGGTTCTAGAGGTGGTTTCTCCAGAGGTGGAGGTAGAGGTGGACCAAGAGGTGGTTCCAGAGGTGGTGCAAGAGGTGGTGCCAGAGGTGGCAGAGGTGGTGCAAGAGGTGGCAGAGGTGGTGCCAGAGGTGGTGCAAAGGGTGGTGCTAAAGTCGTCATTGAACCACATAGACATGAAGGTGTTTATATTGCAAGAGGTAAGGAAGATTTACTTGTGACTAAGAACATTGCACCTGGTGAATCCGTTTATGGTGAAAAGAGAATTTCAGTTGAAGAACCATCAAAAGACCCAAGTACTCCACCAACTAAAGTTGAATATAGAGTTTGGAATCCTTTCAGATCCAAGCTTGCTGCCGGTATTATGGGTGGTCTTGATCAAATATTTATTAAACCAGGTGCTAAAGTGCTTTATATTGGTGCTGCATCAGGTACTTCCGTATCGCACGTTTCAGATATTGTTGGTCCAGAAGGTCTAGTTTACGCTGTTGAATTCTCCCACAGACCAGGTCGTGAGTTAATCTCAATGGCTAAGAAGAGACCAAATGTTATTCCTATTGTCGAAGATGCAAGACATCCACAAAAATACCGTATGTTAGTTGGTATGGTTGATGTTGTCTTTGCCGATGTTGCACAACCTGATCAAGCCAGAATTATTGCATTGAATTCTCATATGTTCTTAAAAGATGGTGGTGGAGTTGTTATCTCTATCAAGGCTAACTGTATCGATTCTACTGTTGATGCTGAAACTGTTTTTGCTAGAGAAGTCCAAAAAATGAGAGAAGAAAGAATTAAACCTTTAGAACAATTGACTTTAGAACCTTATGAAAGAGACCATTGTATTGTTGTTGGTACCTACAAAAGAACTGGTTTATAAATAATCACATAGTATCAATCATACCGTTAAAACAGAATTATATCAAAATAGTAATAATAATAATAACTTCAAATCACTCACTATTAATAATCAATTTAACTCTGAAATATAATACAATTTTTCTTGCGAAAGCATAATTCGTTGCTAACTTGTTTATCCTACATACTCCTCCTTCTATATATATAAATATTTTATATGCACTATATTTCTTTTATACTATAATAGTACGTTTGTTTCAATAAAATATGCAACTTCGAACTTTGAACATAATCCTTAGAGTCCTTCTGATATGCTGCGAACACGTTTTCAACCGCTTCCTCAATAATAATACTACACTCTGAACCCTACACCCGATAGCATATTTTGCAGAGATTGATTATCTCTCCTTTCACCTTATTCGATTGACTCATAAGAAAGACCCTAAATTATTTTATATAAATTAGTTCATAATGTTCTGCCCTGTTGAAAGACATGTCATCAGCTGATATCCAAGATATACAAGAAGGGCTTAACCCAACATCTCTAATCCCACGACCTACTGATAGTGCTACTGTGGCAGACAATAATGCTTGCATACAAAGTCTTCAAAGTTCTAGGAGAGCATCAATAGAAGTATCACATGCTTCAGTTTCTATTTGTGCAGCTAATAGGGTATGCGTCCCTCTAAGTAACAACAGGGCAAGTCGAATTGTAAAGGCATTCACGATATTCGTGTTAGTTTTATTTGCTATATTTTGTTTCAAGCTGTGGGGGTACATCAAAAAGTTGATCAAACAAAATTAAATGTTAATCAAGAACTGATTATGGTGTAGCCTAATTTAAAAGCCTTTGAGTTTATAGATTGATTTCATCAAATATCAATAATGCCCGATACAAATGTGGCATTATATCGGTGTTAAGTTTGAGGCTTCTGTGATATATATTCGTAGTGGATGATTCTTCTCACTTTTTCATTTATATATATATATATATATTCCCTTTAAATATATAAACTCGATCTATACATAATAATCATAATAAAACAATGTTTGAGTTAGCAACACATTCCTGCTAGATGTATAACGGTAGATCTAGTAGAAACGGTATAGACAATCGAAAATTTGTTTCAAATTTTCAGACCTGGCGGCTTGCCTCTCGCAGCTCGTAGCGAACATGTTTCTTACACATCAAAGTATAAAATACCCAAATGGTGCACACTGCTCTTGACATTACAACAAATACTGCTTAGAAATCTGGTTTTTCCCTTGTTCTGCAAACACTGAAAGCATCAGATTATTTGGACTGGTCTTTATGTTCTAGGATTATATCAGCCATTAATAAATCGTACAGCTAGAGGATATGCCATCTAACAATACCCAACAACGACATCAAAGAAGTGAGGCAAACTCTCCGATTCAAAACCTTACTGATAATAATTCAGATTTCGGAGATGATGACGAAATTCAAATAATTTCATCTCCCGTTACCACTACACGAGTTAGAACATTACCAGTAACTACCAGTCGCCCCAGAAACTTGGCATTACATTTACAAAATCAAAATAGTGAGCAACAAAGACGAATTACAAGGGAATCGGAAAGAAGAAACAATAGAAATGGATTAGGATTTTATAATAATCCAAATGAACACATCCATGATAATGATCCCATACTAATAACATCAGATACTGAAGATAATGATACTGTTGAGGAACTGCATAATACGGATTCGACAAATTCTATACGTTTTGATATACCACTGTCAGCGGATCAAGAATCGATACGAAATGCACAAAATACACAGAGGCAAGTTTTAAGAACCCTATTGAATAGATCAAATTTTGGAAATGATAATGACAGTATTATCCAGATATCTCAAAATGGGCATGACAATAATGATGATGAAAATGATGATGATATTCAAGTCGTTGGAGAACGGGATGTTCCAGATGTTCAAATTTTACAAACTGCTCGAGCTACTTCTGGTTACGAACTACATACACCATCTGGTCCCTTATTTGTACCTGCAGATCCAGATGAAATTAGAACTGTTGGCGTCAGAAATAGGACAAATATGCTGGGGCCTGATGAAAGTCATAATTTTGATGCTCGATCTCGGTCACATTCTCCTACTCTGTCTTCATTTGTTCGTGCCATGGCAGGAAGTGCAGCAACTAGACAACAAGCGTTGAGACGACAACGGGTATTTAGGAGACAACAGGTGGAAGCTAATAGGCGAGCTAGAGATGCTGCAGGAACCATAGCTGGCCGTGTTCAAAGAAGAAGACCAAGAACTTCTACTCATTTGTCAAATCCGCCAACAACTATAGGACCCCGAGAACCTCCAAGATTAATGTTTGATGGGATTAGATCATATTCAACTATATTTAGATTTTTAGAATCAATGGAATTCCCACTGGGTGGTGTGACTATGGATGCATCAAATGGTGATGTTCCAGAAAATATTATGCGTATCTTACAAGATAGAGATGAACAACGAGAGAATGATCGTGTTCGAAATAGAACAAATATTGCCACTAGCGAGAAAAAGAAAATGGCAAAAGATGCCAGAATTACAGGGTCAATGAAAAAGAAGTACAGTAACAATTTAGGCGAAGAAAATCAAAACGATGTTTGCGTATTGTGTGGAATTACACTATTACAAGGAATTCCAGCAGACTATAATTCTGAAGAAAAGTTGGGCAAGCGTGATGAAGAAATAAAAGACTTACTTAAAGAAGGATTTCAATCTCCATGGAGAGCATGGGAAAAGTTTTCAAATATAGAATTGGATTTATCTAAAAAAGTTTTCTTTGCACCATGTGGGCATATGTATTGTGGAAGGTGTGTTAATAATATAATGAAACATCGTAGTTTAACTCCCAAACAACGGAAAGATGAGTTAAAGAAAACAAAAAAGGGAAAGGAAGATTTAAATCGTGTTAGTGCAACTGGGATGGATTTTGAAAATCCAGGGTTTTCAGCACCTTTAAAATGTGTTGCTGATGGATGTACCAAACGATTTGTTGGTAAAACTCCATTTAATGAACTTTATGTTTAAAATTTTTGTTGTTTGTGTGTTATGTACAATATACATTATAATTTTTCAATTAAAAATTTTAAACCGGTATTGCTATTTGAGCCTTAATCGCTCATATTCTGAGGTAAAGTATTGATAGCTCTCAAGAATTTAGCATCTGGTTTTCTTTCTATGACATTTATATATCTCGGTTTAAATTTTAAGTTTATTGAACCAGCTAAAAAAACACCTGTTACAACATCTGAAAATACATAACTCAATCATATGTTTCAATGTGGACATTTCTTCATTATCATAATATTTGTGCTGTGAATACCTGTACCAAACGCGTTGATTATCCTTTAAAGAATGAAGCTTCTGTCCCATCCATTCATAAATTTAAAACAAAACTTCAAATTGTTTTTCCATTGAGATTCAATATTTGGTAGGTGTCATTTTGTGCAAACCATTGCAGATATGCACAATATAAAGCAAATTGGATGTTCCTTGTTTACGGTGTGCATGTGTTGGGAAAGTTATAAATAGACACTACCAAAGCTCTTGCTGCAATTTAAAAAAATTTGATGTGGTTTTGTTAAATGTATTAATTTCACTCCATTTATCTTTGTTTTCTTTATTGTTTACAGATTCACCGTAAGGATCAGATATGGAAACGCATCAGCGCAATGGGGACTGCTTCTTTTCCTGTTTCTTTTGTTTGTTATTAGATTGCTCACAAGTTAAAGAATTTCTATATATATATATATATATATATACATGTACAGCTTAATTATAAAAGAAATTAAAAAATTAAGTAAAAAACAAAACGTATATAATAGCAATTGCCTCTTCGAGAACGAGGCAGAATTTCATGATAAGTGAGCAGCTGCTGGTTTCTTCTTTCGGAAGGTGATCTCTATACTGGCCATTCTAGGAATAACGATTACGAGATATTTTCATACATATTGCATTACAAAAATTACATTATTACATTTATGATCTAGACGTAAGTTGGTGATCATTATGGATGCAAATTTGCTTCAGAGACCAGGCAGAATTCCCTCCTACAACCGGGAACTGAAACGGAAAACTAGCAACCCCAAACAGAGAGCTTATCGCAAAGCGGCAAAGCGGCAAAACGCAAATCACGCTGAAGGCAGGGGGGCAGAAGGCAGGACTTAGAACAGGAGGCGCTGCTGCCCGAATCCGCTGTTGATAAAGGATGCAAATTGAGTATTCTGTGACCAGTGACAGCTTCTTTCCTTTTCGTTTCTTTGTTCTTGCCCCGATTACAAATACTACCAACAGCCAATACCATGAATTACACGGTATGTATAGATTCTTTTCATTGGCATTAATACCCGTTTAACTTTCTCATTTTGAATCCTGTTTACTAACATTTGGATTTCACAATTACAAATTACAATTGACCTGTTGTATTGATACAGACTTTGATTATAGTGATAGGGACAGTTATTTCGGGGTCTATGAACTCTATCTTGACCAAATACCAAGATATTCAGTGTGTTTCTCATTGTAATGATCCAATCAATGCGAAATATTTTGATCAACCAGTACTGCAAACATTACAAATGTTTGTGGGAGAATTATTATGTTGGGTTCCTATGTTACTCATAAGATATCAAAAGTCCAGAACTAACAAAGATACAGTAGAAAGAACAAGATTGTTAGAAGAGGCACAATCGGATGAAGATTTTGATATTCAAGAGAGTAATATCAAGAGATCCCTCATTCTTGCAATTCCTTCAACCTGTGATTTACTCGGTACAACAATTATGAACATCGGATTACTATATACACCTGTCTCAATTTATCAGATGACCAGGGGATCCATGATTTTAATTGTTGGGTTGATGTCAGTTGTCTTTTTGCAAAAGAAAATCACCAAACTTGAATGGATCAGTCTCTTGATTGTCTTCTCTGGGGTTTTCTTAGTTGGTTTAAGTGGATATCTTGCCGGTCAAGATGATGCTGATTCAGAAGTTGTTAATATCTTAGGAGAGAAAATCGTGTCTATTGATGTGATTATTGGAATGATTTTAATTTTTCTCGGTATTACCATTACGGCAATTCAGTTTGTTGTGGAGGAACATATTTTATCATATCTTAAAGTTGAACCAATGGAAATTGTTGGATACGAAGGATTTTATGGTACTCTCGTGACATCATTAATTATGATTTTTGGTAAACTTTTCTATGGTAAGGGATATTTCGATATTACTAAATCATTTGATCAAATGTTTTCGAATCCACCAATCTTATACAGTTCATTCCTAATCATGCTATCAATTTGTATTTTCAATTTCTGTGGTATCACGCTTACTTTTATTTTAAGTGCCACTGCAAGATCAACCATTGATACATCGCGTACTCTACTCGTTTGGATTATATCCCTGTCAATTGGATGGGAAAGTTTTGAATGGTTACAATTACTTGCGTTTGGTTTACTTGTCGCTGGTACGTTATCATTCAATGGCGTAATTCAACCTGAAAACTGGGAGTACGTTCCTGATTGGCTTAAAGATTTGGAAGGAGAGGTGCATATTTGATTTTGGCATGGTTCTTATTTGTAGTAATATATATGTATCGCTAATATAATTCTGCATCAAAAGTATGGAGACTTCTGAATTTGATTTATTTAAATTTATATTTTTGTTGTTAACGTGTGTTCTCCAATTTAAAGAAGTCTTGCAAGAGGTGTGCATAATATCCCATTTAAGTGCATGATTTTTTCTGGGGTAAAGTGTAAAATGTAAAGTGTAAAGCGGAAATGTGAAAAATACGTGGTACGACAAATCATATGTCGCGGATTATATGCAGTGGGCTGCACGCTGCATATATTAGGACAGGACATAGTGGATGACTTGATGAAGTGGCAAAGGAATGTTCTGGTTGTCGGTGTGCGTAGATGAATACATTGCACAAGGGGGAATTGAACTTCATAATAGTTTGAGGAAGTTATAAAACCCGTAGAAGTCCAAATATATAGACAGATAAGGGAAAAGAAAGGAAAATGTCGGAGTCAAATCGTTTATTTAAATTCAGCCTACCATTCCATGTTAATCAACATGTACTACGTTCACAAACAATGTATGTATCTGGGGTTTTATACTCATTAGGATTTTGGTTAATGATTGATGCATCGATGTTTAGTAAGACCTTGAATGCATCCGTTGTACATGTTACATTTGTCGATTGGATTCCATTTATTTGTTCAACGTTAGGTATGATTGTTATCAATTCATTAGATAAAGTTCAATTGATCAGTGCAAGTTCGAGTGGATTTGAATCGAGTGGTGCCATCAGTTTACAATGGCAAGCTAGAATTGTATTGTTTATTGGATTCAGTTTGATAGCTGTTGGATTCAATGGTAGTTTCCTCATATTGGTGCTTAAATTCTTGATAAAGGGGTATACTTCCAATCCAACCATTAGAATGGGTACTGAAAATGTTGGAGCAAATATTTGCGTCATGGCAAGTTGTACCATACTTTGGATTGTTTCTACATTAGAGGATGATAACTCATTGTCCTTGTAAATGAAAAAAATTAAATTTAAATAAATAGGATACGCAATGAGATGAACGAAAGGGTGAAAATGATGGTTTCAGATTTTTTTTCTTTTATATAAAATTTTTGTTCTTATAATTAAGAAGTAATTATCATTAACATTAAACTAAGATTGAAAAAAATAGATTATATATAGTGAAATAAATCAGATTATTGTAGAGAAGAGAATAAAAAGAAAGAAATGGAGGAAATGGAGGAAATGTGGAAAATGTGGAAAATGTTGAGTAAAAATAAGATAGAAAATAGGGAAAGAGAGAAATAAAAAGTAGAAAAAGAATTAATTATAAGAAATAGGAAAATAGAAAATGAAGAAATAAAATCAAAGGGACAGACAGATTATAATTGTGTTGGTATTGCAAATTCACTTGATGCTAAAGTAGAATGAAATATTGATCTTTATATGGATAATAATTAATTATGTATAGTACCACAAAACTAGCTGTATTAAAATCATTATTATTGGTAGTGTTATTATTGTTATTATTATTATAGTTTGCTGTATATATTTATAGATAAAATGTTGATATTATTCAAAGATAAAACAGGTTTCAAGATCTAGGAAGTATGTCATTGATTAAAGTACCAAAAGTTCTTAATTCATAATCACTGAAATTGAATAATAGGTTATCAACTTTTAAGGGGGTTGAACTAGATCTTGATTGGGCAGTAAATTTTACTGATTTTATTTCGCCAAAGAATTTATGAGCCATTATTTGACTAGGACCAAATCTTTCAGTTGGACTATAAACTAAAACTTTTAGTAAGAGATCAATTGCATCTGCATTTGCATTATTAAAAACTTTTTGAAATCTAACTTCAGGAGTTGAAGAATAAATTTTATGGGAATACATTGGACCATTATATTGTGGGTTTGCAGTATATATGAAACTATCGGAAGGAGGGCCTAATAATTTAGTTATTTCTCTCAATTGTAACATTGGTTCTTGACCTTGGAATACTGGTTTGCCCATATACATTTCACCCATTACACAACCTAATCCCCAAATATCTATCTTAGTTGTATAAATACAACAACCAACAATTAATTCTGGAGCTCTATAATATCTTGAACAAATGTATGAGACGGAGGGTTGATTTGGTTCCAAGACTTTTGCGGAACCAAAATCACAAATTTTCAACAACAATGTTTCAGGATTAATTAAAATATTTGAAGGTTTGATATCTCTATGACAAATTTGGAAAGAATGTAAATAATTCATGGCCCTTGCAATTTGGAAAGTATAAATTTTGATGTGATTTTCAGGTAAATTTGTTTTATTTAAATAATAACGTTTGATTTCGGATTGAAGGTTGCAAGGTAAACATTCCATTGCTAAATGTTGGTATATTCTATTATTGTCATCCTTGTTGGGATAATTGTAATAATATTTTAAAGCCACTATGTTAGGATGGTTTGTCTGTTTTAAAATTTGTAATTCTCTGGATTTATATTCAGTTTGAGCAGGTACTTTTTTAATTGCGAAGGGTCCGATCCAAATATCTTGAGGACTATTTGGTTCACTTAGGGCATTTTTTAAATTAGCCTGTAAAACGGTACCAAAGGCACCTTCACCAATTTTTGTTATTTCTTGTACAAACATGGGACGTGTAATCCCAGATGTATTACTTGTGATATCTTTTACCAAATATTCAGTCATTGGAAAATTAAAATTTAATAAATAGTGTCAAGACAATGGTTGAGCTAGGATGTTGCAGGTCGGCGCAGATGGATGATTTAATTGGCAGGACAGCTGATTTCAATTCAAGAGGTAGATATAATGAAGTAGTAGATATCTAAGTTGAGCCCAATAGTGACAAGGGATATGAATAGAATGTAGATGTGAGATGATGCAGGAGGATTCCACAATTGATAATTGCGAGATGCAGGTAAAGGGTAGAAAGCTTGAGGTGTAAGGTGTTAAGGGTAATGTGTGCAATGAATGTGGAAGATGTGAGGACAGCCGAGTGGGAAATACGTGGTAATAACAGAGATGAGAGCATTAGAGATTATACGATTATAGCTTATACTGCGGGGGGGGGAGGCAAGGTTAAGGGTTGAGGGTTAAGCTGGCGCCGAGGGCCGAGGACCGGTTTTACGTTGCGAGCTCCGGGGCTTTGGGGGGGGGAGAAAGTGGAGGTGACCTGTTCCGGGTGTGTTTTATTGGGGGGACGTTTTATGGCTACATGGTTGACATCTGGAAGAAGGAGTATATGTAGTAGATTATTCTTTGTGTAGAGACAAGTCTGTGTATATAGTTCAGTAGAGGGCACAAGAAAACGGAGTGTTCTGAGTTTTGAGCTCTGCGTCATTGCTCGGCGGTTGGCAGGACGCAAAAAGAATAGCACCGGTTGGTTTCGATCCAACGACATCAGGGTTATGAGCCCTGCGCGCTTCCACTGCGCCACGGTGCTTCTACAGCGCCGCTCGCTGTCCACTTGATTCAAAGGTACTGGAGTCACGTGCATGGAATTTATCGCTTCTCTATAGATGAGATCAATTTGGTAATCCTCTGACCTTTAACAATCACATGAGAGTAATACCTCAAATGCTGACCCAATTGGAGGCCAAGAATACAATTGCAATACTATAAATTCATTTTACAATGGAAGTTCAATATCCATCTTTCATTGTGTTTTTTTTGGGAGTTTTTTTTGGGTGTAGGTTGGTATCGATTTTGTGTTGATGATTAGACAAACAGAGTTACATATTTTAGTTTACACTTCGTGTTTTCAAAAGATAGCATACCATGGAAGGTGGTTACCAACTATATAAGTAGTATTCTTCTCCAAAATGTAAATATTAAACAACTGAGATGAATAAATCAATCAAAACCAATGAATTTCTTTATTTGCTGATGTGATATTCGAATGAATGCAAAAATCTAATGTTGCTGAAGAACACCGTTACCAAGCTCATGCATCTTGGCTTTACATACTTTGAGAAACTATTGATTAGACAGTACAGACAAATAGTGAACACAAGAATAATAATAATAATAATAATAATAATACTATTATTATTATTAATGATTAAAATCATTTTGTTGGTTTACCTAAAATTAATTTAAAAAGCTTGAAATTTTATGCTTTTATAAATATATTGATTTCAAATGTGTTGGTTAAGAATTTAATTAGCAACCATGCCTGATCAGCTTTCTTATGACACTGCAAACTGTATCTTAGCAATTTTATTCTCAAGAAATGCCATAGGCGATGATAATAAATTCTCTTTATCAGTTTCCCGTAGCCAAAATATTTAAAACCTCACATGGGAGCTCGTGACAGATTTCATTTTGTGCATAACTTTCAAATAACTTTATTTCTGGACAATCCAATCATGAATGCACCAATGTCAAAGTGTAAAAGAGGATTAGTATTGGCGGCTCATTTCTGTGATTCCATAACATCATTACGTAATAAAAATTTGAGTAACAGTCACGTGCTCTAGCGGCGGCCCGGCGTGCGGGGCCGAAAATGCTGGATCTATATGTTAGATATTCAGAAATTTGAAAATTACTTTACCCCATCTCTGGTTGGCCCGTGGGTACTGGGTAGGTTAGAAAGGAAGCAGTATCATATGGCCCTAGAATTACAGACAATTTAGAATTACATAGTTATGCTTATAAGGTACCAGATAAGGGCATTCCCGAAAAGAAATAAAAATGTATTATTCACGTCGTTGAATTATTCAACTAACCAAGGTTTAGATTCGTACACGGAGAAAGTTAATAAAGCTAGATTCGATTGTGTGGAACAGTTGTCTAAAGTTGATCCTTCAACTTTACTAATTTCCAAATTATACCCAGATTATCTACAGGATTCATTTATTGCATTCAAATCATTCAACATTGAACTTTCCAAAATTTCTTTCGGATTTCAACCCGGTGCAACCAACAAATCAAAGGAATTTAACAATTTGAAATTTTCATTTTGGTTACAACAGTTGGAAAAATGTGAAAATTTAAATGAATTCAATTTTAATAAATTGATTTATGATTTAAATGAACCTTGCACAGTGTTATTGGCTGATATAATATTGAAAAATTTAAATTTCGATTTTACAATGGTTAAACAAATGATCCATAGTCACCAACATTTTTACAATACTAACAGTTCATCAGGTTTTAAAAATTTGGATGAAATTTGCTCCTTCGGTGAAGGTACCAATTCTCAGATAAATTATTTAATGCAATCGATTTTATTGTCTCCTCAATTAACAGGATTTTCGGATGTTGGTATTAAATTGTTAGAATTACCAAATTCAACTACTTTGAGAAATAATTTGACAGATATAAGTGCACATTTAGGGCAAGCAACTGCAATAGGATCGTTTCTCATAGGTTTGAAATATTTTGCTGAAAAGAAACAGACTTTAATGTTACCAACTGATACATTAACAAAATATAGATTACCGGAAGAACTTGCATTGAGATATCTACAGGGCGATATAGAATCAGAAGAAAGTTATAAAGAAGTAAAAGAATTAATGAAAAATGTCGTCTTTGATATTGCAACTTTAGCAAATGATCATTTGATCACCGCCAGATCAAAATTGGAAAATGTTAAGTCGACACTGACTCAAATTTCAAACGAAAACGGTGAAATTAAACAATTGCTAAAAAAGGAAAGGAAAAAATTCCCAGATTGTCTATTCCTACCGTATCTTTCTGGCCTTCCAACCATATTATATCTGGAAAAACTTGAAAAACACGATTTTGACATGTTGCATCCTAAACTTGCTTACAAGGAATGGCGGTTAGGCTTCCGTCTTTGGAACGCTGAACGTAGACGCTCCTTTTAGAAACAGCTTTCACTCCATTCTTTTACCACTTATTATATGTAACATGGTGTAATTCTCTCCTGTATGTAGATTTTAGAACTTAGAATTAACGACTAAATGGGTATGATGATTTCTTGATTTTTGCCCGCGCACTAGAATATCGAATTTGCTCCCCCTGCTGATGAGACATGAAGCTTTATTAATATCTGGAACAACTTTCCAGGTCGATTGTATAGGTCCTTGTCTGTGGGTTGATTCCGGGTCCCAGACGCCCTCATCTCCATACCACATATTCCTAACTATCACAAAGCATAGCAGTAAATAGCAAGGAAAGTTTATGTTTACAACGATGCAGGATTCTTCAGTAATGTCCCTTTCCTCGGTCATTTCTCAAAAGGCCACATCAACAACAACTATAACAGCAAACTCTCAATTTACCTCAACAACATCAATTATGGATCCATTAGCTTTTGTCATCCAAGAATGCACCTTCATCTTGTCTTCCATGCGTAAGAATAATAAATCAACGTCAAGTCCATTTGCGGCCATTCTATTGAATCAATTCTTAAGTGAGGGCCCAATTGCTGATGATAGTACAACAAATTTGAATTCAACCATTAAAAATCCGACAAAATTCAAAGATGATGATCACTTTTTATCAGGGTTTCTAGAACTACGTTCTATTTTATCTGAAACAAAGGATATTACATTGATTGATATAATCACACTTTTACAACCTTTCTTGGTGGTTATCAAATCACCTTCAACAACTTGCCATATTACCAATTTAACAATTACGTCATTGAGTAAATTTCTTAAATATGGTATTATCACCTCAAATCAAACTAATATCGTACAAGCTCTATCTCAAATTGTTTCAACGCTAGCTCATTGTAGATTTGAAGGTGCCGATCAAACTCAAGATGATTTATTACTTGTGAAAATAACCCAACTGTTTGAATCCCTAGTTAATTCACCATTAGGTAACATATTAACTGATGACTCTATGTATGAGATCATCTCAACTTGTTTTTCTTTGGCAATCAATACTAGAAGAAGAGATATGTTGAGAAGTGCAGCAGAAACCTCTCTTTTATCAATTACTCAGACTTTGTTCTCCAAGTTGAAAGATTTAGAATCAAAACCTGAAATTAACCATAACACTAAAAGTGCACAATTGGAATTTGCTAATGGGTCTTTAGAAGTGGATCACATTGGCGGAACCTCTACATTGGTACCCGAATCATCATCATCATCTTCCGAATTGGAACAAGATCAGGAAACAGAACCTGTTATTGATACATCGAAGGGAGAAGAAGAAGAAGAAGAAGAAAAGTCACCTGAAATTGCACAATCACCAACAAAAGATTTGGATAATAATATCGCAACAGAAGATGATGAACCTAATACACCCGAATCTCTTGATTTCTTTGGAGAAGATGCAGATTTGTCCCCATACGGTGTTGCATGTATGAGAGAGTTTTTGAATCACACCGTTGATATACTGTCATTAGAAAATAGATATAGATTTACTGAAGGAACTAGAGCTTTAGCATTAGAGATTTTAATCACAATAATTGAAGTTACAGGCATTCATATTACTAAACATAACCAGTTATTTTCTTTAATATCAAATAATTGTTGTCATCACATTGTTCAAATAATTCAAAATAGTGATTCTTCAATTTTACTCAATTTATCTATGAAATTAGTTCTTTATTTTGCAACAAACTTCCCTAATTACCTCAAAATTCAACTCGAATTAATTTTTAATACTATTTTCCAATCATTAGTTGCAGATGAAACCATGCTGAACAATGATTTAAATAAATATCGGGAATCTGTTTTTGATATATCCAAAAAGGGTAAATTTGAAACAACTTCTTTAACTGAATCTGAAATTGCAGAATTGAAAAAAGAATTTGATACCGGTAAATCTTCTCAATTAAAAGAGTTTTTGGTGGAATCCTTAACGGTTTTATGGTGTAGATCACCTTACCTTTTCATAAACATGTTTAAATCTTATGATTGTGATTTTGATAGAACCGATTTGACAAGTTCATTACTGAAACTATTATGCAGATTGTCATATTCTGATTGCTCTCTATTAACCACCGGTAATGTACCTCCACTCTGTTTAGATGGTTTATTATCATTTGTTAATGGCATTTTTGATAGAGTTAAAATTGGAATGAGTGAAAATGTTAAACTTTCAGAAGCTGAACATATATCCTTAATTCAACAATATACTAAAAAATCAGACTTTATCAATTGTGTTAAAGCTTGGAATGAAAAACCAGATAAAGGTTTAGTGCTATTACAGGAAAAAGGGTTCATTAAAGATCCAAATGACGATAAAGAAGTTGCTAAATTTTTATTAACCAATTCAAGTCGTATTGATAAAAAGAAATTAGGTGAACTTTTAGCAAAAGTCCCAAAGATGAATTTATTGAAAGAATTTGTTGGTTTGTTGGATTTTACAAATTTAAGACCAGACGAATCTTTGAGATTATTATTAAATTATTTTAGATTACCGGGTGAGGCTCAACAGATTGATCGTATAGTTTCAACATTTAACGAAAGATATATTGAATGTCAAGATTCAAGTGATGAGGGTTCTCCAGTTGATGATAATGGTGAAGAAAAGGTTCTTCCGGACTCAGATGCTATGTTTGTTCTTTCATTTTCCATTATTATGTTGAATACAGATTTACACAATCCAAATGTTAAAAAACCAATGACTTTGGAAGACTATCAAAGAAATTTGCGGGGTTGTTACAAGGGCAAAGATTTTCCTCAATGGTATACAGAAAAAATGTACAACAGTATCAAAGAGAAAGAAATTATTATGCCAGAAGAACATAAAGGTACAGCAAAATGGTTTGAAACAGTTTGGCATTCATTAGTTGCGGAACAAGAAGCTAAAAAAATTAGTGAATCTGAATTATTATTTGATACGTGGACCGGTACTAATGATAGTAAGATCTCTGAATTATTGGCATTTGATAAGCTGTTATTTGAAAAACACTGCAAAGATTTACTTGCATCCTTTATTGTTATGTTTGATGACGCAACTCATGATAGTATAGTTACCAAGATGATGTCGACAGTTGAAAAATGTGCTGCAATTGCAATTTATTTTGGAATGGATGAAATTGTGGATGAAGTTATTGAAATAACATCTCATTTATCAACGTTAACCGGTGTTAAAAAATCTGAATATTCAAATAAGAACAGAGAAATTTTACCAATAATTGAAATGAATGGTAAAACTCCTGAAGAATCAATTTATGTCAGTGATTTGGCAGTATCATTTGGTAGAGATTACAGAGCTCAGTTAAGTATTATAATACTGTTTAGAATCATCAAAAGATCTAAATATAAGGTCAGTAAGGGTTGGTTTTACGCCGTGAAGGCAATTTTAAAACTTTTTGAAGTTGGTTTGATTGATCCAAATATTTTTGAAGATTTCCAGAAAAAGTTGGATTTCGACACATTGAGTAAGCCACCTGGAGAATATAATATCAAGAAATCTGAAGTTTTAAAAGATAACGGACTCTTTTCTACATTTTCTTCATACTTGAAAGGTTTATCAGATGATACACCTGAACCAACTCAAGAAGAAATTGAAGTTTCAATGGCTGCAATTGAATTTATTGATAGTACAGAAATAAACAATTTGTTTTCATATGTTAGTAAAACCAAAGATAACGAAAATATGAATAAATTGGTGCAAATCTTACTAGCTTCGTTACCACCTAAGAATGAACATGCCAATAGATATTATGTTGAAGAAACTTTATTTTTATTGGAAATTATTGTTTGTTATTTATTAATTTCGAAAAATCAAAAACTGATGGGCCAAGTATTTACCAAATGTGAACATATTTTAACATCTCATAGAAAGAATTTAAAGATGTCTACCGTTTGTAGAATTTTATCGTATCAATTATTATTAGTTCATGTCGGTTCCAATATAAATAAACCGGTATTGGATTCCACTATTGAGAAGATTCATGAATTATCGACAACATCGAGGGAATCATTTGTTAAACACGGTGTTGTAGTTTTACGTCCACTAGAACAATTAGTAATTGTTGATGATTCTTGGTGTTGTAAGGAAGTTATCTCCATGAGCAACTATTGGATTATTTTAAGAGTTTTTGCATCATCACCTAAGAATACCGATGCAGTTTATCAGTTTATATCTACAATAATCAATGCTCATTCCAATGTCATTGAATATGATAATTATATGGATATTCTAGGACTATTGGATGAGATTTCCGCTGTTGGTGCGTATGGTGCTCAATGGGAACATGAGTATGATAAATTAATTGACAGCGGATTGAAGGTTGAGAGTAATAAAAATCCATACCAGGAATTAGTTAATACAGCATTACAATCAATAGACTTAACAAGTCAATTGGGAAATATTATCATTGGAGAGAAATTTATGAAATCAATGAAAATTAAGAAGGGCGATGGAGCAGAAATTATCAATCCATGGTATCCATTAATTGAGGCCATCTCACATCAATGTTATAATCCATGTAGACAATTGAGAGGGCATGCATTAAGTACGATGTCGAATTTATTAATTAGCAGTAAAATAATACCATGGGATGATTTGTCCCTAGATAAGATTCTCGATGCAGCATGTTTAAGATTGCTAGTAGAATTAATGAAGCCTGAAGTTAACGGAACTGATGTCAAAGGTATGATCAAAACGCAACGTGATGTTTTGGGATTAGCATGTAAAATGATTTTAACATATGATTTTAGCCATGTCGAAAGTGTGGTTGATAAGGTATTTGCATTGACATCTCAATTATTACAGAAGAATAGAACAGCTTATCCAAATAGTGGTCATGAAGATGAAGTTATCGAACTATTGCGGAATGTTTTAATGATCAAAAAGGAGGAGATAGATTTGGTGAAGTTGAAAGGTTATAAGATGGACAGTGCCTTAAAGAAATTGGTGGAAGAGGTCATTAAGAGTAATGAATGAATTTCTATATAATTTATACCGCCATACTACAATACGTATACTTGATTAATTAATAATGTCGAAAGATATACTGTTTATAACGAGAATTTGCATTTAATATCTGTAATATTTCCCAAATGCAGAAATGAAATTGGTGGTGATAAACCCGCAGTGGATCGGATTTTCGACGGTGGGGGAGCTTTCCCGAGATCGCAGATGGGGTTTAAGGTATAAGGGGAACCGGGAATCGGTGAACTGGGCACGGGGGATGAATACCAATTTTGCCTTTGAGGTTTTCATTGGCGGATCGGATAAGACTAATACAGCGATAAGAGAGAAGTGGATGTCAAAACAATCGTACTGTTTGTGAAAAGAAGATGGTATTGACAGTTAACAACACCGGAGAACAGAACCAGCAACAACCAAATAGTGGTTTGAGTCAACGATCTACCCAAGTTGTTTCTGCATCATCAGCTAGTATACGAGCGATTATATTACAATTGACATCTATATACATACGTACCCCGGCAAAATTGTTTCGACCGGCAAGATTTGATTATTTGACAGTTTCCAGAATGTTATTGGCGAATGAATTGGCTGGTAAACCATATCATCTCTTCACTCACTCGAGTCCTGCCTTACTATATGAATCAGTTAAAAGATTAGGATGGCAATTTATACCCAACCAGGTGATGCCACCAATGATTGCCAATTGTGCCATAGGAGTAGTCTTATATTCGACATACTTGACTTTTTTCCAATATTTCACAGTCAACAGAGGGTGGAAATTTACCATTTCTGGCACACCGACCGGTGAAGGTTCCCAGAGTTGGTATGCCTGGTTGCTTTCGGCATATGATTCGTTTAGGGCTGGATTTATAGCTGGTGCAGTAAGTAGTATTGCTGCCAGTCCGATTGATGCATTATATTCTCGTTCTAATTATGCGGAATTAGTTGACGGAGAAGTTCGAAATAATGGATTGCATAGGTACGCATGGAAGAAACTTAAGGATATTGGTATTGTAGGGATATTTGCCGGTTTTTGGCTTAATTTGGTTAAAGAAGCATTTGGATTTGGGTTTTATTTTTCAGTTTTTGAATTTATCAAATGTCAAGGATATGGATGTACTAGAAGTGTGATTGATTGGTTTGATCAAATTAGAGGATACGAGATTGATCATAACGATGTAAATACCAGGAAGTCTGCACGTGCTTTGCAGTTAACATTTGTACTGTTTGCGGGTGCATCTGCGGCAAGCGCATTAATTGCAGTTCAATATCCGTTTAATAAGATTCAAAAAATTCATTTGGCAAGGTTGGAAGCTTTGGATATATACAACGAAGCAAATAAAATTGAAACATCCAAATGGTTTAAACTTTATTATAATTCATATAAGCAATCGTTTGATATTTTGGTTGCGAGGAAAATGAAATCAGGTATGACATGGCCGGCGTTCATGTACAAGGGATTTACAAGATTCACATTGACGAATATACCAGCAACATCTATTGGACTTTTAGTTTTTGAAATAACTAGACAAAAACTCACAATGGATCTTCAAGAAAATATAAAGGAGAAACTCGAAGCTTGAACAATATCGACGAATAATGACTGTATTATAATTACTTAATAATAAGAGTGATGATATTATTATGGAACGTTTGTATATAATTTAAATGTTTACTAATTTTTTTATAAGTAAATAAAATAATATTCAATTTAAAATATACCTTATCTATCTATTTTTGTCTATTTTTGGCCCAACTGTTTCAAATAAGCATTCCAACCTGCTTGTTGATATCTCTTTGATTGTTCAATAGGATCTCTACCCTGTCCATATAAGCCTCTACCAACAATGATGATATCTGAACCTGTACTGATTACTTCATCAACCGTTCTATATTGTTGACCTAATGCATCTCCCTTATCATCCAATCCAACACCCGGAGTCATAATGATCCAATCAAAACCTTCATCTTTACCACCCATTCTCCTTTGAGCAATAAAACCAATAACAAAATCTTTATCTGTTTTAGCGATTTCTACAGTTTGTTCAGTATATTTACCGGTTGCCAATGAACCCTTTGATGATAACTCTGCAAGCATCAACAAACCTCTTGGTTCATCAGTTGTTTCTTGCGCTGCCTGCTTTAAACCAGAAACAATACCTGCACCGGTAATACCATGTGCATTGGTAATATCTGCCCATGAAGCAATACGGAAAACACCGGATTTATATTGGTTTTTAACGGTGTTACCGATATCTGCAAATTTTCTATCTTCGAAAATCATAAAATTGTGTTTCTTGGCCAATTTTTGCAAGGGTAAAATCGTTTTTTCATAAGTAAAATCGGAGACAATATCAATGTGAGTTTTTACAAGACAAATGTGAGGACCAATTTTATCTAAAATAAATAAAAGTTCATCGGTGGTAGTGATATCAAGAGATGCACAAAGATTGGATTTCTTTTCTTCCATAATACGGAATAATTTTGCAGCTACCGGTGATGGATGAGCTGTTGCTCTTTCAGAGTAGCTTGCCATATTTTATGTTTATACTTTGTTGTTTGACTATGATTCCGACTTATGTTCTCTGGCCTGAAAGGGGAAAGGGGAAGTGAAAAATTGAAGTGAAAAATCCTGCAGCCGCAAACATTGCCGCAAAACGCACCCGTGCACTGGCTTGGCAACCATGGGTGAAAAATTCGGGCGACGAGGAAAATGGACAGGAAACAGGGGCAACGACTTTTTGGTAAAAGAAGAGGAGAAGGAGGAGGGAATCAGTCAGAAAGAACAAGGACCAGAGAGCAGAGACCAGAGACAAAAACAGGAAGACATAATGGATCAACTTAACTACAACGAACAACAACAATTCCAAAAGATTGTCGAACAAAAGCAAATGGCCGACTTCATGAGATTGTACACCTCATTAGTTGACAGATGTTTCAACGATTGTGTCAACGATTTCACCTCTGAAAACCTTACCGACAGAGAAAACTCCTGTTTGACCAAGTGTGCTGAAAAATTCTTGAAACATAGTGAAAGAGTTGGTACCAGATTCCAAGAACAAAATCAAAAGTTAATGACTCAAATGAGACAATAGGTATATAATTTAATCGAATGCTTTATATTAATTGATTTATAGTATGTTATCTATCCTTTTTCCTTGTTTATAATTAAAGTACAATATAATAGATTCGAAAATCTAACATCTGATACTAAAAGTCTATCTTTAGTTCAACTATACACAGTGTTTTACATATTTTCCCTCAACATGGAGACTAATCCTTCCCATTCCTTTTTCATATCAAGGACACCCAGATATACATCTTCTTGACTCATATCATTGTACATTATCGCATTGGTGAACATGATTTGCATCTCAAGTTCAAGTTTTTCAATCGTGTTGATATCCCCACTTTTAATCCTTCTAGTAATTGTTTTCAGATCAATAGGTTTTTTGATCAATTCGTAATATTGTGGTTCATCGTGTGCATTGACTGGATTTAAAAACATCGACGCAATACGATGTGAAGATATATTTTTTATTAACTGTATTGACAATTGCAGGAATTTCTTGCTTATCACCTTTGCTACAGGACCCGCCTTTCCTTCATTCGCAGTAATACTTCTAGTTTTGGCACGAGTTTGTACTTGTTCTTCTTCTTCAACCTTAGGCTTCTTTGTAACATGGTCCTCTTTCTCTGCTTCTTCATCAAGTTTATGTTTCGTTATATGATTGTTATGAGCAGGAGCATCCAGTTTGCTTTGCTTAATTTTCGGACTTACGTTTTCGGAAGCATCAACAAATATATCCTTTTCTTCGTCTTTTTCCTTTTCACCAACCTTTACCTGAACATTTTCTTTTTCTTCCTTTTCTTCTTCCTTTTCTTCTTCCTTTTCTTTGTTTTCACTTTCCACCGTTTCAGTTGAAGTTACAACCGGAGATTTGACTGTACCTTGTAAAGTCTCGACCACTTTCTCCGAGTCGTTTTCTTTTACATTGAAAACAATACTAGATTCAGGTTCAGGAGTTTTACTCTTATTTGCTGACTCAACATTTGTCGCAGTAACAGTCGCCACAGCATTTGCAACCGCAACTCCAGCGGATGAGCACTTTTCTGCAAGCTCTAAATTTTTTTGTATTTGCTTGTTGACATGTCGTGATATTTGTAGCTTTTTAGCCTGTGATATATCACCAGAAGAAGTGGCATTACTTTTAGGTTCAACCTTCAGACTGCTATCATTATCGATAGTTTTATCACTTGTGGGTGCAGGAGAATTGGATTTACTACTATTTTCCTTCTTAGCATCATTAATTGGTGTCGGCACCTTCTTCTCAGACGATCCAGATCCACGCTTTCTCTTTAAATCTCTCAAAAATTCCTCATATAAAACACCGTCGTCCATTTTACCTTCCTCAATTTTTTGAATTTCACCTTTTTTGGTTTTCCATTTATTCTCTAATTCCTCAATTTCTCTTAAGGTGGTATTTTTATAGGCATTCAAAAGTTTTATGAGTCTATCTTTGACAAAATTTAAATCAATAAATTTATTCAACCTGAACAGCATCGTATTAGGCACTTGTTGAATGACTTGTTCATTTCTCCCACGTTCATCCCTCAAAGTTAAAGACTCAGTTAGTATTTGTATTAATTGAACAGGACTTACCGGTCCTTTGTTATAATTTATACCACCACCTTTACCACTTTTCTCTTTACCAGTATTCAGAAATCCACTTATATCAAGGAAGTCAAAATCTGGATTGACAAGGGGGTTGGAATTTATCATACGTTGTAACTGAATAATATTAAAACTGACTTCCTTCTTCTCTGACTGTTGGGCAGCAGCCATATACAGACTGTAGATATGCTGCAGAGTGACTATCTTTTGTAATGGTGTTATTTTGTCGTACAATTCCTGCATCTCTTGCGGTGTAGGCATCTTTGTTTGTTTTGTGGTGTTTTTGGCAGATATAGCCGTAGCAGTTGCTGCTGTCGGCGTAGCAGAGCCATCTCTCTTGGTTTTGTCCTGGCCTTTCATCATCGGTAGCTCCTGGCTGCTTCTGTTGCTCCCCATCTCCGCCCTCCGCCTTCCACCTCTTTTTTCTTCCTTCTGCTGTCTTTGCCAAATATAACGCAACACATGTATCGAGTAACTCAACCCGTCTTTTCCCTCTTCGCAGCTTCGCGATCGGGAAAAACAAAAACGAAAAAGTGGTGAACTTCCAAAATCCAAAACGGCGACACGAATCTAGTGCTTCTTTTTTGCTCTGCACCCGGCACCGTTTTCACATTTTACATCCGATCACCACCAAATGAGGTCAACCATAAACCATGTCAGAGTCAACAGAATCAACTGTACTATTACCGCAAAATTATCCGTTATTGGCAAAATCAAAAGCTGCACTTAAAGATTCACGTCCACCAGCAAAAACAACGTACAATGACCAATTTGTACAGCCATATCTAAATGAAGCTAGAAAATCGATTATTGATGCAATAGACATGAAACTTGATATTGCAGTACGGAGATATTTCATTGGTGAGCTTTCTGATGAGGATTATTCTAAAGTTCGAGATGTGGTTTATAAATCTTTTAATAAAGACGAAAGTTGGATAGCTGGTGTCCAAGACGCGTTTGATCTTTATGCGTTATCAAACAACGCGTATTCGATGACTATGGACGCCGCTTTCCAAACTTCACAACAGGAGATTACAATTAATAACCTTTATGAATTTGTCTCTGCTGAATCATCTTCGATTGAAAATGGCCTACCATTACCCGTGCCATCATTAACTGCAACCTATGATAAAAAACTCTCCGAGTTGAAATCTAAATACGCAGACGCAAATAAACAGGCAAGTGAAAAGGCAATACGAACATTCAAACAGATGATTTTTGTTGCCGTATACCCGGAAAGACCGCTTCCTTTAAGGCTGGAAAAAGATTCTACAGTAGATGATGAGGATGAAATTGAAGTTGACGGTGGTAAAGTCGATTTGACCTGTCCTATTTCAAGAGATCTATATGTTAAGCCTTACAAGAGTAAAATATGTGGTCATACTTATGATTTGGAGGCTTTGAAGATTTATCTTAGAAGCTCGAATGAATGTCCTGAATGTGGTAGACCTCTAAGTATGAAGGATGTTGAACCTGATTATGTTATGCAAACAAGAGTTGAATGTTATAAGAGAGATAAGAAACTTGCAGAGTTGATTAAGGATAGACAACCAGACGATACCGAAAAGCTTTAATACTCTTTTTATCAATATCATTTCATAATTTATAATGTTTAACGCAATATACAATTTATATAGCAAAAAATTACATACAAATACAACTAAAATACACAAAAATGTAAAAACAAATCTCACTATCTGAGATCAAACCAACAGTTGGTTGGCCAGTAGCCACCAAATTGCCCTGTTACAATATTACCACGAAGAATCAACCAATCAATAATCCTTTTAACCTCATAAGGTTCTAATAATGGATACAGTCTTGAACATAACGAATCTAATAGGGTACCAGGATGGAAAACAATTCCCCAAATTATGACATAAAGACATTTATTCCAGAGCTTCTCATTAAAATCGCCCTCCAAATCAACCCATAATAACGAACACGCCTTCCCCATCGGTGCAGGTATTTTCTTTGGCTTCAACACTGCATCTTTCTTATAGTGGGAAACCAAGAAATCCGATTCTAATTTACTACGATCTAAAGCTTTTGTGTAGTATGCCTCTAAAGATTCCATTTGTTGGTCAATTCTTGTAATTAAAATATTATTCTCACTTAATAAAGAAAACAAGGGTGCATAACTACCTGTTGGACACCGTGGTGATAATAATATACCAGTATGTGAAGAATCTATCTCATCAAGAATATCAACAATCCTTTTAGCACCATCAGCAAACTCTTCATTTAATTTACAATCTAGTGACAACATTAATCTATCTGTAAGGGTAAATTTAATCTTAGAATCTTCACCAAGAAATGCAATTGCTTTTTCATTCTCTAATTCAGTCAATGCCTGGGAATATAATTCCGTTGGAACATCTGAAAATAACTCACGTACTTTAGCAGAGTTAAATTTATCAGAATGGGTAGCAAACAATGCTTTCAATTTTGTCTTTGCAAGATTCAATTCACTAGGATTTTCACATTTTTTCACCAATTCCTCAGATTCTGTTTCATCAACCGGATACATAAAGTTCCGACTAGTCCACGTTAGTTTTTTAACAACCATTGATGAACTTTCCCTAAAAACTTCTGGTCCATATTCTTCCCTTAAAGGTTTGAAAACCTTACCATTAAAATTTTCTTCATAATCAGCTAAAATTTCAGTATTAGCTTTAGCTAAAAAGATATCGGCACCATGACTTTTCCAGACATCCAACATTTTAAAAATGTCATAGTCATCCAAGTCTGAAACTGTAACTTCACCATTAGCAACTGAATTCATTAGGGCATTTTCCCAGTTCTTCTTTGCCTGCATCAAATTCCTAGGTCCCAAAAGCTTTCTATGTTTAGGCCATTGTCTTCTCAACGCATCAATAGGATACATATCATCTAATACTTTTACCACAACTGGCCATTCAATGTTTCCACTGTTGGAAAATGATTGTGTAATAATAATAGCTTTAATTAATAACAAAATATGATCATTAGGAATTTTAACACTAGTACGAATCTTCTTAAACGCCTTGACAATTTTTGCTTGTGGTTTGGTAGCCTTGAACTTCTTTCGTTTTCTGTTATCCATTAATGGTTCAAAAATATCATCATCATCATCATCATCATCATCATCAGCTTCTTCGTTGTTATCTGTATCCATCTTTTCGGAATTTTGTTCGGTATTCTCATCATGATGATGGTGTTCTTCGTTACCGTTGTTGATAATCCGTAGCCTTTTACCAGCTCTTTTAGATTTTGGAGCAGCATTAACCTTAGCCCTGGCATTTTCCATTGCATGTTGTAGGCGCATCTCTTTGTCAGCAAATTTCCACCCATTTACCAAGTTCTTTTCACTACGAACAGGCAGATTATCAAGTTGTAGTTTTGAGGTAAATTTTCTGTACGAACTTTTCGATTGTTCAACAAGGGATTCGGAAATTTGGTCTTGTGTAGGTGGGTTAGCAACCGATTTGGCCACAAATTTCCCGTTATCAAATCTTTCTGTTTCTACTAAATTTTTAGTTTCAAGCGCCATGGCATCCTTTATTAAGGTTCTACGATCAATAGTGTATTCAACTTTCAATAAACGTGATAAGCTAGAGCAAAACTCGGAATTTATACAAATACAACTTTTTTCATCAATTAATTCACGTAATTTATTTCTCCTAAAATCGGGACCATAGTCTAGCACGGTTGTCATAGGATTTTCAAAGTGTTCATTATTGGTAGATGGAATATTCAATTGTAGTAGAGAGGAGTCACCATGGGTAGAATATTCACTGCCTTTATTAAAATCAATAGTCTGTTGTTCTAATTCATTTCGATCTTTATTTTCGGTAAAGACTCTAGAATTATCAACCAATTTATTGAAGTTTGTAATTTGTTTAACACCCTGATCAAAGGCAAGCTCATATAAATCTTTATTAGTTTCAACAACCTTATGTTTAGCATTAACTTTAATCCAATTATTTTTTGATTTGTATGTGTCATTTAATGAACATTTGATAGGAATCTTTGATACTACTTTTAAGCCAAATTGTCCTTTATAGGATTTTGGAAAAAGGTAGTATTTATTTTCGCCATTTTCATCGCGCAAAGAGGTTAATCTTATACGTCTTTCAACTTTGTAGGAAGCACCATACTCCATAGACTTTTGAAATATAGATGAACTTGAAATTGGTGGAATTTCGTCTTCGTTAACATTAATCGCTTTGAAGTCGGAAGCACGCGTATTAAGTGTTTCTTGAGTGAAATATTTATATAATTTAGACTTTCCAATTGATACCATTTGCCCAATTATGACAGTTGGATTTTCCGGATTCGTAGTAGTGGTCGATATAGTTTCAAGTATCGGTGGAAGAGCTCTTACACGAAAATTACCTGTTAATTCGTTTTCAATATCAAGGCATGTGATACCTGGCTCTTTTTGAACAATATTAAACATTTGATTTGTTATTGGGAAAAACCTATTCAGCATTGGTTGATCAATTTGATCTGCAGAACCATCAAAATCCAAGGTATTATCTGCTTGTAATTCACTATTAGAAATTTGTTCCTTGATTGCGGCCAATAACTCTGACCTGTTATTCACAGTAGGTAAATCTTTTAACAACCTCGCTGCTGAAAAATATCTTTGACGTTCTGTATGCTCAACTTGGACCAATTCTATGAATCCATTTTGAACTAGAAATCGAAGGATCCCATTAAACCATTTAAGTTTTAAATCTGTGTTCGTTTCTTTAAGTTCTTCAAACAAATCTTTTGTTAATCTAAGTTTAGTATCTTCCCTTTTTAATGCATCCATTATTTGTGAAATGATATCAAATCTATCGTAAAAATCCCCAGAAGAATCATCAGCTGGCTTATCGTTAGAAATGAATCTGAAATGTGTCATGTGATTTGTCAAAGATTTATTTACAATAATTCCAGTTTTGGTAATCAAACTATTATCTTCTAAGATTTGTAATCTGGTAGTGAAGGATCTTTTATCTTGGCCGGATTCATTACCAAGTTCGATAGAATTGATACCCGCTTCCTTGTGTTTTGCAATAATTCTTAGTAAATCATATGGCATTCTACCTAAGATATTATCTCTTTGTCGAACTCCAGTTAAATATATGGATTGATAATCATCATTAATTTTGATCATATAATCGTTGATATTGACATCATTGAAAAAGGTTTGGAAGTCAGGTAATTGAAGTTTATCTGCTAATACCATATTATCGCCGTCTGACTTTTTAATTGTTGATTTACCGGAAATCCCTGTGGCAGCAGCTGCAACGGCAATTATTTCGTCAACAGCTTTGACACTTCTCCAGACTTCAATTTCTGATTTTCCAAGTAGCCATGTCCAGACAACGGTTTTTGTAAATTCATCAAGCTTTCCACATGCGGACTCTACAAAGTCCCAGAAATGTTTGGCGTTCGTACCTTCAAAATCCTTTGTGCAAAGTTCCGTAATAATCGTCTTAACAATAGTGTCAGGAGTGTCTACCATCGTATCCATATGGTCTGGGCTTGTTTCTCTGTAGTAATTGCTTTTTTGAGTACCACAGAGCATGATTTGTGAATGACAACAACAACAACAGCTGCAGCTCTATCTCAAATTTGTTAAACTAGGGCGGGCACAAAAAAAATGGCGCTCCTTTGATTTTCCTTTGTTCTATGTTTTAGCTTTGTGTTCTACGTTTTATGGCAGCTTACAGCGGACTCTGATGAATTGTATTATGAAAATTGGGGTTTATAGTACAGCAGTTTACAGATTAGATTAAACTAAAATATAGTGTATCAAAATAAACAAAACAAAAACATCTTAAAAGTTGTTACCAGATTTCTGGGCCCAAAAGTCACGACGAGCTTGCTTTGCCATCTCAAATGCAGATGGTCCCTTTGAAAGGGCGGGTAAAGTGGCAGTTGTTGGCTCTGGGCTGTAATCCTCATCTGAATCTGTGAAATCTGGCTCCTTTTTGAAGACTTTTACAGGTGGGGTGTAATTATCATCACTATTATTGTCATCAATAGCAAGAAGTTCTTCTGGTTTTTGGTTTGTAGTTTTCTTTGATTTTTGTGGTTTTTGAGATGCTTCAAATGCCACTTTTGTCTTTTTCCCATTCTCGTCAGATTCTTCTTCTGTATAATAAGAATCCGACATGTAAAAATCATCGACATCTATGCCAGCCTTTTCAGAGGGTAGAGGTGGCAATCCATTACTGCTGGTAGTTTTCGATTTACCACTGGCAGCGTGGAAGGCAACATTTTGAACATCGTTTCTTGCATCTAAGAAATCTCTTTGTTTTCCCTTGTATTTAATAATACCACCCAAAATAGATTTCCCTAGTCTTTGCTTATAACTAGCAGCATTTAATTCATAACATTTATTAACAAGTAATTCAAAGGCACCACCGAATGCGCGTTTTATATCTTTTAAGTTGAATGATCCACGGGAAATATTGTTTGATGAATCAAAGGGATCCTGTATGGCCAAGGAAAAAGGATTTCTCCCAAGTAAATCCGGGTTCGACCTTTTATTAACATAGATTGGTTCCTTCTCGGAGGTAAAGGCCAATGCAACATTATCATAACCAAAATTATATCCATATAGTTCAAAGAATTCTATTAAAAGAACACCTAAATTTTCTAAGGGATCAATATTATCAGTCGATAATCTTGGATGAAGTTTAAGGAAGGAATAAACTAAACAAATGATAGAAAATCCACCTAGACCACCCACATGGACTTCATTCAGTTTTCGTACAGCCAAGAAATGCTTCACAATCAGCACTAATTCTCTTAGCCCTGGAGTTTTGGCAATCCAATCTATAATTAACTTGGCAGCCGTTAAACCATTTGATCTTTCAAATGATATATCAATGTGTATTCTAGTTTTCGGGTCAATAAATTTGATGATAGGGACTTTAGCTTTTGCAATTGGCGAGACTTCAACACCTAATTTATGATTTCTAATGTAAGAAGTTAACTGGTAAAGCGAACTTTTATTATCGTATCTACTACGTTTCGATATCACTACACAATCGATATCAGAACCTGGTAAATACAAATCTGTTGCAAATGAACCAAAACAGTGTAGTTCTGCATCTGGCCATATAGATTTGATATGTTCTCGTAAATTTTTGATAACGGCATTTCTATTTTTTATTTCTTCTTTGGATGGAGAAATGTACTTAACAAAATCTTTGATTTCGGACGTGAGCCAATCGGACATTTCTCTTTCTTTTGAATGATCACTGTTTCTAATCCAAGGAAACTCATCATTAATGGCCCCCACTTTGTGATTTATATTTTCAGAATGATAACTTCCTTCATCATTACTTAGGTATTCATTAGCGTTATCATCATATGCACTATAGTCTTCTTTGTCATTATTATCTTCATCAGAAGAAAAGTCAAATGCAATATAATCATCATTCATATTTGATTTGTCTAATTTTCTTCTCTTTAAAGGAGGTTGTTCCTTTTGATCTTCATCGTCATCATCACCATCATCATCATCATCATTATCATCATCTCGAATTCCTATCACTTCGTCATCGCTGTCGTCATCTAACAGTAAAATTTCTTTATCTGCATTATCAATTACAGGGCCGGAAATAGCTCTTTTATTTTCATCTTCACTCTCGGAGTCAGAAGCAGAGGATATCTGTACCAACTCATCATCTGAATCAATGTCATCCTTATCGGTGGAGTCACTATCCAAACACACAAATCCATTATTAGCCTTTATATTTGGTTGATCTGTTTCTGTGCTTTTACTCTTCTTCTTCTTATTCTTTGCCTTTTTGCTTTTTTTGGAAGGAACAAACGTTGCACCTGTGTTATTATTTGAACCCTTAGATTGTGCTTTCGACCCTTTGTTACTTTTAGATTTTGATTTTCCCAACAAAGAGTTTTTTCTGTTTCCCTTCTTCGGTGATTTTGGGATTCTGCCCGAGCCGCCACCAGTCTGAGATGCTGCCATCCTGTTGTTTCTAAATGATTTCAACTGCAACTCTAGCAAAACAAATGCACCCTGTTATGTGAAGAGATCAAACCGTACAGGCCATAGACACAAGTCAAAGACGCAAAAAATGTAGAATGTAGCCAGAAGCAAAAAAAAGTCGAAAATCATGAGACCGATACCGACGCGCCGCTCAGATTTCATATTTTACACTTCGTATTTCGTATTCCGTCTTTCGTATCCCAGATTCCAGCTTTCTGGCTCCTGGCGTCGCCTTTTGCCCTCTACTCCCGACCCTTAACACTTTACTTACCGGTGCATTGCGACTTCTGAGAGAGACAACATATACCACTAATAATATACAATGGCTGACAGATACTCCTTCTCACTAACTACCTTTTCTCCGTCAGGAAAATTAAAGCAAATCGAACATGCGTTGGCAGCGGTTAACCAAGGTGTTACCTCCTTGGGTATAAAGGCTACTAATGGTATTGTGCTTGCCACTGAAAAGAAGAATCCTTCAATACTAGTCAATTCTGATTTTATAGATAAAGTTTCTAAAATCACGCCAGATATTGGTATGACATATTCAGGTATGGGACCTGATTTCAGAGTTTTAGTTGATAAATCACGTAAGGTATCACACACCAACTATAAAAGAATCTATAACGAATATCCACCAACGAAAATTCTAGTTTCTGACGTTGCCAAGATCATGCAAGAAGCGACTCAAAATGCAGGTGTTAGACCATACGGTGTGTCATTATTAGTAGGTGGATATGATGAAAATAACGGATTTATGCTGTATCAGGTTGACCCTTCAGGATCGTATTTTCCATGGAAGGCAAACGCAATAGGAAAAGGTTCCAATGCTGCAAAGACTTTCTTAGAAAAAAGATGGAATGATGAATTAGAGCTTGAAGATGCTATACATATAGCCCTTTTAACATTGAAAGAATCAATTGAAGGTGAAATGAATGGTAATACCGTCGAGATTTGTATTATTGGTAATGCCAACGACGACATGCTTGGTTTCAAAGGTACAACAGGTGTCAGTGGGCCTAGATTTAGAAAGCTTACCTCACAAGAAATTGATGACAGACTCGATTCTTTGTAAGAGATTTGTACGTAGTTTCATATATATATCTTCATCCATATATATATATAGTATGTAACATTTGTGTAATATACGTCTAACGTCTAAAGTCTAAAGTCCTTTTTATCAGGTCAAAGCAATAGTGGTAGGGGCTGAAAGCTGACATATCGCCGTATCAAATGTAAAAACTACGCAACTCGGATGTCAGGTGTGGTAGAAAACGGACGAGCTTCCAGCCTCTTATCTATCGTTTGCTTCAGCGAAGCTCTTCTCCTCTTTTTGTATTCGACTCTTATTGCACCCCATACTTCTCTTGCCCCTAATAAGCTCCTACAGAGGAGTATGCTCAAAGTGACAAACTTACAACGGATACTACACTTACAAAGAAATAGAACAATAACAACCATGTCTGTATCTGCATTCCAACAAGCTCAAGGTTTCTTGGACTTTGTCAACCAATCTCCAACCCCTTATCACGTTGTAAACACTGTTAAGAAAGCATTGAAAAGTAATGGATTTGAAGAATTATCAGAACGTTCGAACTGGGCAGGTTTAATTAAGAAAAACTCTAAATATTTTGTTACTAGAAATGCATCATCACTTATTGCCTTCACTGTCGGTGGTCAATATCAACCAGGGAATGGATTTGCCATGCTGGGTGGCCATACCGATTCACCTGCATTAAGAATCAAACCAATTTCTAAACAATCTAAAAACGGTTATTATCAGATCGGTGTTGAAATTTATGGTGGCGGTATTTGGCATACTTGGTTTGATAGAGATTTGAGTGTTGCAGGTAGAGTCTTTGTTAACTATCCAGACACCGGCAAGTGTGTTGCGAAATTAGTCAAAATCGACAGACCGTTGTTACGTATTCCAACATTGGCCATCCACTTAACAAAAGACAGATATACCAAATTTGAATTTAATAAGGAAACCCAATTTAAACCAATTGCAGGTTTAATCGATTCTTCAAAGGAAATTACAGAGAAAGCTACTGGTGGTTGTTGTGAAGGTGAGAAATTATCAGATGAGGAGTTCCATTCCGTTAAATCAGTCATTGAAAGACACAATAGGGAATTATTAGATTTGATTGCCGAACAATTGTCCATAGAGCCATCACAAATTGAAGATTTTGAACTAATTCTGTTTGACACCCAACCATCATGTCTTGGTGGTTTAAAGAATGAATTTATTTTCTCTCCAAGGTTGGATAACCAAGTTACGTGTTATTGTGCTACTGAAGCATTGATAAATTCCGTTACCGATGATAAGTTAACAAAAAGCACGGGAATTCAAATAATGTCTCTATTTGACCATGAAGAAATTGGTTCGTTGTCTGCACAAGGTGCAGATTCTTCCTTTTTACCGAATATCGTTGAAAGATTAACCAAACTTACAGCAAATCCAGAAGTAGATCTGAAAAGTGAACTTCCAAGCTCTTATTTCTTAACCACCATGGCCAAATCATTCATTATTTCCTCTGATATGGCACATGGTGTTAATCCAAATTATTCAGAAAATTATGAATCTTATAATTGCCCACAATTGAACCAAGGTCCTGTTATCAAAATCAACGCCAACCAAAGATATGTCACCAATTCTGCTGGTATTGTTTTGTTGAAAAAGATCGGCAATTTGTCCAAAGTTCCGCTCCAGTTGTTCGTTGTTAGAAACGATTCTCCTTGTGGTTCCACAATTGGTCCTATGATCAGTGCCAAACTGGGTGTAAGAACTTTAGATCTTGGTAACCCACAATTGAGTATGCATTCTATCAGAGAGACATGTGGTTCCCTAGACATTGAAAAGCTTGTTGCACTGTTTGAATCCTACTTTGAAAACTACCATTTATTGGAGGACAGTGTATCCGTGGACTGCGTTGATAATTAGTAGTGATAGATAAAATATGTAATAAAAGAATCAGTAAATACTATTACCATTTTTTTGTATACATATTATTCTTAATCCATTAATAGATTGACAGTTGATACCCCTGTTCTGGTCTGAAATTATCTCAGACAGAACCCAGTGCTTTAGAAACCATTCAACCAGAGATCAGGGATCAGCCACCTGCCACCAGCCACAGCACTCCTTTTTCTTCACTTCATTCAGCGCCACGAAACACGGAAAACTTGATTTTTGATTCTTGGTCAAAACGCCACTCTTTAAGCCTTTCCATTAAAGTTATTTCTAAAAACAAAGGCTAGACTTACATCAATGAAGTTTGCTCTATCTAATATCATACTTTACATCTTGCAAATAATAACGCTTGGTTTGGCAGCCAATGGAAATGATGAACAAACATACGCTGCTCCTGCGTTATTCCTTTCCTACAACCTGGTGCCTAGCATGAAACCATCCGTAACTCACAATGAACAGCTTCCGTTTACGGAGTATGAAAGTGATACTTTACTGTCAAGAGCATTGGAACAGTGCCTTAATGATCATTACCTCTTTATTAAGATTCCTGGCTTGGAAGTTACCGATTTCCAAAATTTCACCGCCTGGCAGAGTTTGAGAAATCGAATGACGCAGGCAAGCACAATCTTATCGATGCCTAATATTGTCAATCATGTAGACACGGAATCAACAGAAGAATTCAATATGAGTATGCATTCTACTATAAATTGGAATGGTCTGAAAAAAATATTAGAAACACAGTGTCGTGTCGATGTTTATAACGTTGAAGAAATGGAGGCTGATGATGTTCCTAATTTTATGGACGTTAATAAGAAATTGATTAATATTGAGATACCAGAGGCTCTATTTTATTATAAGGAAAAACAAGATAGGGACGAATTCCTTATAAAAGTTGATGATCTTGTAAGGAAGATCTGTATGAAGTTCCCATCCCCAAAAGTCGGGGTTATCCTTGGAAGTACAACAAGTACAAAGGCCGATTACGCATCATTAAATTGTAAGGATGATGTTATAAATTTTGATCAAATACCGGATGATCCAAAGGTGTTAAGCGTTGGTTTAAGGGAAAAGGTTAAAAGAAGTAATCGGTTCATCTTCCCCGATATCACAGTTTTTGATAAATCTCGTTATTTCGAATTTGAAAGAAACAACCTGGGAGAACATCCACGTTTGAGTGAATTGAAGGATAAGCAATGGGCCAAAGATGGAGGGAAAAATGTTATCGATATCGAAGAAGATGACACTTGGTTGAAGAAAAAGAAACTTGTTAATTCAGACGAAAAACTTTATAGGTTTGGAGAGGATGAATCTTTTCATTCAGCATTACAAAACAAGCAGTTTGTTGTTGATAATGCATTGTGGATTGCTGGTGGGGTTCTACTATTTTTGGTATTTATAGCGTGGGATTTCTTTAAATTTGTTGGTAGATTTGTTTACAAACTAACACAGAAAACCCCTGAAAAGAAGAAGGTAGAGAAACAGGTAAAGGCTGAATAAATATATTTTTTCTTCAAATCATTTATAGCATTATTCTTCAAATTACATAGCATATATATTTTCTGTTAAAATAATTTAAACTAACATGAGCATGGAGAGTGTTGCTTCAGCCTTCTGCCATTCACCAGATAGGGCGAGCCTGGATATTTTGTATAGCTGCGTAACATGTTTTCAATTCTCAACATTCTCTAAGTTTCTTTCTTTGGGAGACCGAAGATTGTTAATATTTCCGCCACACAAGATATGATTTCAAGAAAAGCCCATTCTATCAGATTTTTTAAAACTTATTCATTGATACAAAGAAAACCCCTCTCAACTTCTAGATTATCATCAGTGGTAAAAATTTCCGATGAAGTCAAGCAAGCAATTTCAGAAAATGTTCCAGTGGTTGCATTAGAATCTACAATTATAACACATGGATTGCCACATCCTGAAAATATATCCATGGCCAAAAATGTTGAAAAGTTAATCAGAGAGAACGGTGCCATTCCTGCATCAGTCGGATTTATAGATGGCGTCCCCACTGTTGGATTAAATCAGACTGAAATTGATATTATGGGTGATCCAAATTTACGAAATGTTAAAATCTCAAGACGAGATATCCCTAATATTATGGCCAGAAATCTCAATGGAGGTACTACTATTGCTGCAACGATGATACTTGCAAATGCCGCCGGAATTGATGTGTTTGCCACTGGTGGATTGGGCGGTGTGAGTAGACCATGGTCATTGTTTGATGTCAGTGCAGACCTTGAAGAATTAGGTAAAACTCCAGTTGCGGTTGTATGTGCTGGCCCTAAAAGTATCTTAGATATTCAGCGGACGATGGAATATTTGGAAACAAAGGGGGTTCCCGTATCAACTTATTTTGATCAAGATATGAAGAATATGTTGGATATCACAACAAAACAAAAATTGGATTCTTGGAGTAAATCCAATAACCCAAAGGATCTACGCAAGTTGAATGAATTTTGGGAGTTTGATACAAAGGTCAATGTTCCGGGATTTTATGTAAGGAATTCTGGTGTTAGAAGTCCCTTTGTTTGGGAAGATCCAACAGTTGCAGCTAAGATGATTTTCAATGGTAAATATGCCATGAATTTGGAGAATGGTTATGTTTTTTGTGCACCTGCACCTGTTAAGATTGCGTTAGATAACACAACGATGAATAGAATCATAGATGAAGCAATAAAGTTAGCCGAAAGGGAAAATATTTCAGGAAAACATTTGACTCCGTTTTTATTGAAAACATTGTATGAGAAAACCAATGGAGAAAGTGCTAAATGTAATATTGAATTTGTCAAGAATAATACCATCCTTGGATCGAAAGTTGCAACAGAATTGTGTAATTTAAAGGGCGGGAGGAAGTTGCAAGCTCAACCACTTTTCCAAAATCTCAAAAGTCCGTCATTAGATGAAAATACTACACCAGAATATTTGAATGCAATGGTTGTTGGATCAGTTGCCGTTGATACGATATGTGAGCTATCATCTAAGGTTAAATTGCACGACTCCAACCCTGGTAAGATACGGGAAACAGCGATTGGCGGTGTCGGTTTCAATGTTGCATTAGCGGCCACAAGTTTTGATCAAACCAACCCTGTTGCATTGGTAAGTGCATTAAACAAAGATGATAAAGCAGGAAAACTGATTTTAGAAAAAATTGCTGAAACATCAATGCCAAAATATGGTCTTTCAAATATAAGTGAGGAATCTACGGCACAATATATTTCGATTCATGACTCAAATGGGGAATTGACCGTTGCATGTGCAGATATGGGGATTATTGAGAAACTAGATGGTGAGAAAGTGACTCAGATCTTATCGACGTATGAGCCGAAATATGTTTTATTTGATACAAATATTTCAGTTAATGTAATGAATGCTATATTGAAGAAGGCAACCGAGCTTGGTATTAAGGTGATGATTGAGCCAACATCTGGCGTCAAATGTGGGAAATTGGGGAAATGTAAATTAACTACCTATGGGTCAACTCCGGTACAGTTGGTGACTCCGACGATTGAAGAATTGGCAACTATGCATTCATCGTTTGCACAGAATGGTAAATTTGAAGATATTGATAATTGGTTTAATATTCTTGATGCGATTGGAATTGGCTCAGAATTTAGGGAACAATTAGTTTATCTTGGAAATAGGATACCCCTTATCTCTGAATATTTACAAATGGGTGTTTTTCAACAGGCATTTCAGTTGTTACCATATTTCCCTAATATATTAATCAAGGATGGATCTAATGGTGTTTTATTGGTTCAAATAACGAGTGATGCCGAATCTGCTAGAAAAGTGCTGCAGAAGCCAATTGAAGAAGATTCGATGATTGATTTCACGTTAGTAAGTAAAGGTGGAAGGCATAACCTTGCGGTTGTAATCCAACTTTTTTCAGCATTAAGAATTGATAATGAACAAATTATCAATGTGACGGGTGCTGGTGATTCTCTTGCTGGGTGCTTATTGGCCCAGTTGGCAAATGATGAAAAAATATCGAATGCTTTGGAAACTTTAGGGGAAAGAGAGTTACGTGAATTACTGATTTTAAATGCTCAAACAGCAGCTGTATCAAGCTTGGTTTGTGCAAGTGCTGTCAATGAACCCGTGATGAAATCCATCGGTAATAAATAGATGGCATAACCAACTAAATTTTTTTTTAATCTTATAATAGGATGATTCTAGATGAAATTATTTATTATTTACTAGTCGCTGTATATCAGAAGTTTATTGAAACTGCAATTTGCGGTGCAATTACGTAATGACAAATGAAATTGGAAGACGCTTCTCGATTTTAACGTGTGGACGGCCCTTGAATGCATTCTGATTTACTGTGTTTCTTTTTTCAGAAATTGAAGTCTTCCGCATTAAAGAAACAATCAAGAAAACAGATATACCTCATAAATGAGTACATCATTGTTATTACCAAACCCTTGCTTGTTGGGTATAGTTTTCACAATTGCAACACATGATGGGAACCATTTAGTTTTCCATTATCCACCCAAACCCAATGAATTTGGATTTCAAGCGACTCCACTAGATATTCTCGATGTTGCCAACGAAGTTGATGATCTTATGGCATCAAGCGATCTGGATATATACGATGACAATGATAGTGATGATATGGAGAATATAAACGATGATGACGAAGATGATAGTGATGACGAAGATGATGATTACGGGGTTGATGAATATGATACTGAATCAGAACGTGATACATATCTAGAACAAAGTGACACTGGTAGTGTAGGTGGTAGGAGTATACGTACGTTAAGCACTGAAAGTTTAGCAAGTGATACTAATAGACGACAACGAACATCTTCATCATCTAACACTAGATATCAAACTGGGCGTGATTTATTGGAATTGCTTTATGAAAGAGAACAACAGAAAAAGAAGATGAGAAAGTTGAGAAGGAAGAAAAAGATAAGCCAACGTAAGAAAGTGGAAGAAGAGAAAAATCTCAAAAAACAGGGAGTAGATTCACCATCGGTAATGTCATCATTGAAAACATCAGGAAGTATCGGGAATTTAAGTGAGACACCGAAAAATAAGGAATATCGAGTTGAAAAGTTATTTTCGTTTGATGCTGATTTTATCAGCGATTTAGCAACACCTCCGAAGTCATTATCTAATACACGGTTTGAATTGACTGTTGAAGATATGGTTTTTTTAGGATTACCGATACATATCAATGATGATGGTAGTTGGAGGGTCTCAAAGAAATCAAGAAATGTGGGAAGTAAAAGTGTTTCTACAATGCAACAATCGAGGAAACAGTCAACAACGAGTTTTGGTAATGAGGGTGAGAAGGCTGAAAATGAAGAGAAAGTGGGTAATAACGATGCAGCAGCAGCAGCAGCAGCAGCAACAGACTCTTTCGGTGAATATAATGATGATGACGATGATGATACTAGAAGCAATAAAGAAGAAAGAAATATAATAGAAGATCATATTGATAATCATGAGGAAGAAGGTTACATTGGAGATGAAGTTAGAGATAAAGATTGTGGTATGTATCAATTCCATATGTTATTTGTTATGAATCCACCAGTTGTTGAATATAATCATCGGATTGATGAGATGTTTCATTATATCATCAGTAGGGTCTCTTTATTATTAAGATATGAACAACAAAAGACGAATTTTGTATGGAATGAAGCGAAGAAGATTTTGAAATTAAAGGAAGAATTGGTCCATTTACCTATTAGACAACAGTGGAAACGAATTATTGAAGGATCAGAATTGGCTAAATTAATACATGATACATATGAATCTGTTTGTAAAAGTGAGATTGTTAATCTTGAAATTAATGGCCGATTAAACTCATTTCAAATTCCTATAAGAAAAGAATTTGTTGCATTGCCACCTAGTTATGTTGAATTACCGGAATGTTCTAGACTCTCGTCGATATCACCATTCAATCAATTGAGTGGATATGAGAGTAGTACGTCATTAAGTCAAGCGAATGATGTTATGGCATATTTTGCATTGATGTTACTGGATGATACTGAAAAGATTATTAGGGATATTAAAGCTGAGAAAGATTCAGTTGTTGCCAGTTTTATTCGAATGATCAAACCCAATGAATCATTACAGAGATTATCCGTATTAAGTGGATTAGATATTCAAGAAGTTAAAATGTTTGCGAATCATTTAGTTTATTGGAGGAGAGCGATGGCCATATTACCATTAACATCGAGGAATATCTATATTGTTTCACCGATTGCACCATTTAAGAATTTCTCTATTGATACACCGGAATTTAATCGAATTTTTTCAAGTTTACCATCATTACCTACATTTTTGTCAATGATTTCTGATATTTCTGCAAATAAACCAAAGACTATCAGTAATATCATACCTAGTAGGGATCATCGAGATTTATATATGGATGCTATTGGATGGTTATTACGACACGGGTATATTACACAATTGTATACGTTTTTGTATTTGAAGATTACCAAGGATATCAAGATCAAGGTTGCAGAGGAGATTGAAATTGAGATGAAGAGGAAGGAAGAGATGAAAAAGAAGAAGAAGATGCAGAAAATGGAGCAAGGAGTGGAGAATGCTGATGAGAAGGCGGATGAGAGTAGTGGTGGAAGTGGTAATGGTAGCAGCAGCAGTAGTAGTAGTAGTAGTAGTAGTAGTAGTAGTGGTGGTGGTAAGAGTAGTAGGAGTAGTAATATTAGTGGAGGGGAGGACAAGAGGAAAGAGAGAGAGGAAGAAGATGCCGAGGAAGGTGCCAGAGGTCTGGGTGAGTTTGAGGGGGAGGTTTCCCCGGCAGGCTCAGTTCCAGTGGCGGCGGTGGCAGCAGTGGCGGCGGCGGCGATGCCTGAAGTGAAGGCGGTGGAGGGCGTTGAGAGGGCCACTGTTGGCGGTAGTGGGCGGAGGGTGCAGTTTGAGGAGGACGCGGAGGAGGGGAGCATTCTACTGGAGCCGGCATACGCCGGGGCGGTGGAGCGGCGGTGGGTGGCGAAGGTGGTAGAGGGCCAGCCGGCGGAAATTGTGGCGCTCTTTTACCGAGTGCTGAAGCACTGCAATGGGCGGAGCGCACAGGAGGTGTTTGCCGTGCAGGAGAACGTGTCCCGCCACGATTTGCGGCGGCTCGGCGAGGCGCTGGGCGAGCACCTTGTCGTGGCGCGACACTGGTAGTGTTGTGACTGTTGTGGCTGTTGTGACTGTTGCCGCCGGCGGGGGTGACACCCGTGCACCTCGACTTTTGACCTTTGGATTGTGCGTCTATCGTCTACGGTGGTAGGCGGCATTTACGTGTGTCTGTGTGTGTGTGTGTGTACATTGTGCATCTACATGTACATCGAGGCATGTTATTTGTAGTTTGTAGTGAATTGATTTGATTTATATTTAATTTATTATAAACAGCCCAAATACTGGCACTTTAAAGCATTTATCATTTTCCTCTCTTTTAAAGAACAAAAAAAGAAAAATAATGTCTTCCATACCCATCTCTTCCTCTTCACAACAGACAGAAGAGTTGAAATCAAGGTACAACTACCGTGCCAGAAAGTTGAACCAGACAAACTCCTCCTATTTTAAAGTAATGTTTCTATTCACAATCTTACAGACCATAGCATTGACGTTTTTTACGAGAGGATTCCTTCTTTCAAGAAATGTCCTACCAGATCTAGCACAATGTGATACCCAACAAAATTTCATATTATCAACCACTGGTTTGGTTGATACTAATACTAACCATTGTTTCCATCCATCACCTTTCAAAAAGGCCGTCATAATAATTATCGATGCATTGAGATTTGATTTCACAATACCCGTTGACGGAGTCACCGAAGATTCACCAGATTATTATTATCATAATCATTTTAATGTTTTTCATGATACTTTCATAAACTATCCTGAAAATTCCCTTCATTTGAAATTTATAGCAGATCCTCCAACGACAACTTTACAACGTTTAAAAGGTTTAACAACGGGCTCACTACCAACTTTTATAGATGCAGGTTCCAATTTTGATGGTGATACCGTTACAGAGGATAACCTTTTGAGTCAATTGTTGAATCATAATAAATCCGTCGCTTTTGTAGGTGATGATACTTGGACGGCTATGTTCACTCCCTTTTTAAATCCAAATTTATCTTTCCCCTATGATTCCTTAAATGTTTGGGATTTACATACCGTTGATAATGGGGTCATTGATCACCTTTTCCCACTTTTACAACCTGAAAATAGTTCAAAATGGGACGTTTTAATAGGTCATTTCTTAGGTGTCGATCATTGTGGTCATAGATATGGTCCCGATCATTATGCAATGAAGGATAAATTGAATCAATTGAATGATATCATTGAAAGAGTAATGGATCAAATAGATGATGAAACTTTATTAATTGCATTTGGTGATCATGGAATGGATTCCACAGGGAATCATGGTGGTGAATCAGATGATGAAGTTCAAGCCTCTTTATTTATGTATTCCAAATTAAACCATTTTAAACATTACAATGAGAAACTATATGATGTTTCCAATGTCGGTAAAAATTATAGATCGGTTAATCAGATAGATATAACCCCAACTTTGGCGATGCTTTTAGGTATTCCAATCCCTTATAACAATTTGGGTTCTCCAATAGCTGAAGCATTTCTCAAAAATGAAGAACTTTTCTCCATAGCTTCCATGTTAACTTCAGCACAGATTAATAATTATAGATTAACTTCAAATGAATTGAAAAACGATGATGAAATTAATCAAATGTATTTACAATTATACAATCAATTGATATTAAATAATAATTATACCCAAATAATTGAAAATAGTTACAAATATCAACAAAATTCTTTACAAAAATGTAAAGAATTATGGGCAAATTTTGATGATATGAATATCTGGATCGGGATTTTCCTAATTTTCCTCTCTTTGTTAGTTTTAATAGTCTATTCCAAATTGGTCCCAACAGTGGTTATTTCCCAACTGAATTATCAGTGTTTTCTTGCTTCACTTATCTTGATCTTAGTATATTGTGTTCTTTGCTCTTCATTCTCCCTCGTTTTCAAACCCGAAGGTTTACCCGTTAGTTGGGCATTACTTTTAGGTGTTGCATTAGGAATAGCCAATGGAATATTAGCTCCAATTATGGATAGATATTCCGTCATTTGGTTATTTTTACAAGTTAAGGAAAATTTGGTCCAGAACGGTTGGACTTACCTTGGTATATTGATCATTCTCTTGCATTCTCTAATTTTTGCATCTAATTCGTTTATCATTTGGGAAGATAAAATCGTTGCATTTTGGTTAAGTACTTTTGGATTTTTAGCATTTTTTAAATCTTTCCAAAATAGCGAGAAACATAAAAGATTAGTCGGTGCATATCATTCATTTGTTTTCATGCTTTTAACTCGTTTGGCTTCCATGATTACTACATGTAGAGAAGAACAAGGTGATAAATGTGTTGCCAATTTTAAAATTACTTGGTGGTCAATTGGACTCTTATATGTTTCAGCCCTAATCTTACCTCTCATCATTAAAACATTTTATAGAGTTTCATATTCATTCGAAGGTTCAGCATCAATGTGGATATCGAGAGGTTTGAGAACGATCATGTTCTTAATTGCAATTTTATGGACGTTAGAATACGTGGAAAATGATGGTTATTTGAACAAAACTTATGATATACCTCTAACTACCATCAAAACCATTAGAATTACCATTGGTAGAGTTATCTTAGGGGTCTCATTACTAGCTGCAAATTTTGGATGGCATCATGGTCCATTATGTATTAAAGTAGAATTAGAACAACAAGAAGTTGAAGTTTTTGATAAACAACAAACAGGTAAAAACAGTATTAACAATAGGAAACAACAAAAACCAAAATTGGAAATGAGGAAAACTGCAAAGATTGTTGGATATGGTAATGTCTATGGATCGTCTTACTTTTTGTTCTTTATCAATATCTTATGTTCAATTTTGGTGGTCTCTAAACCGCTTGGTGGTGTCTCTCTATTTTTGTTAGTCAATCAATTGTTGTCATTATTTGAATTGATTGATATTTTAAATCTTCGTACAAACCTAATATCGGTCGTTGTTCTCTGTTTATTAGGATATTTACATTTTTTCTCAACAGGGCATCAAGCAACATTACAGGCAATTCAATGGGAGATAGGTTTCATGTTTACTGAAACCATCACCTTCCCAATAACTCACATGGCCATCATTTTAAATACCATTGGATCGTTTATATTGGTTGCAATTGCCGTTCCATTGTTAAACTTGTGGAAGATCTCACCAACGAACAAACCCGTTGCATTGAGTTCCAAAATCACAGAAAATGCAATGACAATGTTGATCTATCAGACTAGTTTGACATTGATGACGTTGATCATGACGAACAATTTTAGAAGACATTTGATGGTGTGGAAGATCTTTGCACCGAGGTTCATGCTTAACGCAATCATCTTGGTATTGCTTAATGTCATTTTGACGTTTATATCCGTTGGATATTCCAGCGTGAGGGTCGTTAATAGGTGGTACCAAGTCTTTGGTGGTTAAACAATCGCCAGAAATGCTAGTAAATATTTGTATATATATATATGCACATATCTTACACCTTTAATTCAGTTCAATTTATCAGTCTGTTTTATTTTATCTTGATTTGTAATTTCAAAAAGCCTCATTCCTTTCCTTTCTTCACAACATCTTATTTTAACTTACTTTGGTTTAATTTAATTTAGTTTAATATACAATTACGCTTAACATTACAAACATGCATACATAGTATAAAAATTACAATCTTTCTTCTCACAAGTTTAAGAAAACCTCGTTACTCAATGAGCCAAAATCATCGTTCTCGTCATCATCTCCGTTATTGAAATCTCCGGATTCATAAAGCATATCATTCCCAAAATCTTTCAAAAAAGTATTCATATCATTTGTACCCGTTGTCGCTGTGGATTGTTTTCTCAAAGGATCTTCATCTTCAAGGTTTGCCGGATTTGCCATTGATGCCGGTAAACTTATTTGCGTTGATACTGGTGCCGCTTCCGTCACTACTGCGGCAGCTGCATTGTTAGCGATTGCCTCTGGTAATTTGGAATGACTTTCAGTTTCAGTTGTAGTTTTTGGTGGTAATAGTGGTGGTGCTATCTCTTGGCTGGTTGGGAATGTTGCAGGATGTGTTGAAGAAGGTTCAGACACAGCGGGAAGGGGATGGTTAGATATTGTAGACATCATGTGTTGATTTGATAAGGCCTGTTGTTGTTGTTGTTGTTGTTGTGGCAATGATGATGGTGATTGTAGTTGCAGTATTTGTTGGGAAATTGGAGCTGCAGTGTTTGGGAATTGTGACTCTGAGAATCCCATTGGAATATTTGGTTTGACAGTGGGTCCTTTAAACTTTTGGTTATATTCATCCAATGAAATTTCAACTTTGACCGAATCAAAAGCCGATGTTTTAAATTGTTTGATTTTCCCCGATTCTACAAACTTAGTTTTGTACTTGTCCTTAATTTCATCTTCAACCTCTTCAATCTTTTTCTCACATTCCAAAATCGAATTTGCTGTGAATTTGGTATACACGTTATGTAAATCCTCCATCACTTTCATGTTGTATTGGAATTTATCACCAAATTCGGGATCCTTTTCTAGAAGTTCCTTCTCTAATCGTTCTGCTTCGGCTAATGTCTTCTCCTGCATTTTCATTGTTCCAACATCACCAAATAGAAAATCTGTACGATCTTTGACATTTTTACGAGATTTTAAATAATCATCGATGATTTTGATTTCCTCTTCCGTTTCCTCCGGTTCTGGCATCTGATAATTGTCAAAATCTGGATCATAATCACTCAAGTTATCATCATCAACATTGGCGGGATCCGAATGCGCTTCTCTGTTACGTTTTGCTGCCTCAGCAGCTTTCTTTTCCCAAGCTCGTTTCTCCTTTGCTGTTTGCTCCTTTTTAATGTGTTTCAATAATTCCGCCTTTTTCTTTTCATATGGCATACCTTCAACAAATGCAATCGGAAATAAGCGTGGAGGGACTATTTTATCAGTGGGTATCGGCTTAATGATAATATTTTCAACAAGGTCATTGAGCATCTGATATTTCGTCAAAAAATGTTTTCTTGGAAAATACATATCTACTTCATCATTTAACATCGTTGACTTCATCGGGTCAATGTTTGGAATCGGGAATTGAAATACTGGATTGCCTCCATTGGCTATTTTTTGAGAATTAGTGAATGCAGATGTCTTTAATGCAGAGTTGAATGCGAAAATGTTCGTTGCAGGTGTTAAGTGTTTAGGTTCCTCTGTAGGGTATGGGTGAGGTTTGTATGATGCCTTTCTGGATCTCCTCTTCTTTTGTACTGAAGGTGCCATCTTAAGTGTAATTTTCTTGGGGGTTTTCTTCGATGTGGTATAAATGTTACAGGGAAGGTACAGTTACTGCTGAGAGAAGATGAAGAGAGTATAAGTAACAGCTTTAATACAGAGTGTAAAAAAACAAAACAAGACGAAGCTGCGCGGAGAAAACGGGCTGAACGTTTTGTGTTTTGTATTTTGTGCTTTGGTTTCGTGTAAGTTAAATGTTTCCCATTATTTTACAGAATTCTCCCTTTGGAGTGTTATTGGGGGCCAAGGAATCAGACTGACAGCAAAAGATGGATAGCAAGACTATTTTGGAAAATTACCTTGATCGAGACCTGACAGAGGTTCTTGGAGAAAAGGGATTGTACAATATAATATCATCAGAGACACACCAGAGATTATCTAAAACTGAAGTGAACTTGCTGGCTGCAGTCATTCAAAAGCAACACGATGAAATGTCCATAGAAAGAGTACGGAAAAATATTTTGCAATTAGAATTTAGAAATGTCATTGATGGTCAAAATACTTCTGCGTATCCAGATTCGGACGGTGATGATGCCGAAATAGAACAGTTTGTTCAACGATTAGAAAAGTTATACAATAGATTAGAAGATGAAATTACGGTTTTGAAAGATAAGAAGGGTAAAGAGACCGATAAATTAGAAGCTTTTACAGTCCAGTTTTTAGACCATGCAACCGAATCAGAAGATAATCATACAAATGAATTAGATTCCATAACTGATGTTATTAATGCATTTAATACAGCCATGTTGAATAGATCTTAAAAGTTTGTTTTCAATGCTAAATAAATATGGTTGGGTCGATATCTTTAATTTCGGCCGCCTTTTCATGATCTAAATACTGGAATGCTTCAAACTTCCAATTTAAAGCACACGAAAGATGAATCATTTCACGATGTCCACTAGTTTTACCAATTCCACCCGTTTGAATTGATGGTTTCAAATATACCAGTTGTGATACTCGGGAATGCACAAGTGCCATTGCGCACATAGTACATGGTTCATGTGTAGTATATACATGGTAATTCAAACAGAGGTAGTTATTTTCTTTCACGTCCTGTAGCTTTCTCTTTTGTCGTCTTTCCAACTCAGCAGCAGCTATTTCTGCAATTCCATCTAATACACTGTGTTTAATAGGATTTGAACGTGTTCTTTCATCATAATTTATGGATTTTATTTCATCCTTAGATGGATCGACGAAAATTGTAACAATTGGATAGTTATTATTACAATTTTTCGAAAGTTGAACTATTTTATCCATATAATAATGTATTTTATCAATATCTATATTTTTATAAATTTCATTCAAATCTTGTACTACTGGATTCCCTTTCCATAATAACGGCCAATATTTTTTAGACCATTCCACGTTGGTCTCCTTGTCAAACGGTCTATTCATGGGAATTTCTCTTTTCTCTAGTATAATATCATCCTGTTTGGTGGTATTTTTTAATAGATTGATTAAATCATCTGATGTATATTGATCCTTGTTTGACTTCACCGGCAATATGATCACTTTCAATAAAGTTTTCCCTGCTGTATCCGTAGTTTTATACATTCTCTTCAAATGTCGTAAATTCTCCGTGGTATATTGAAATCGTGTTTTAATAAGTTCTAATACCTTTGGTGTTTTTTTAGGGTCAATGCCACAAACCCAATATTCTTCTAATACAGGTTTCATTTCACTGGCTGATGGTGCCATTCTGCTCAACACACCATATAATATCTCATTTTGATAATCTATTTGTAATGACATATAAAATGTATTCACTAGTTAGTGTGGTATAAAGAGAGTAGACCTGACAAACTCTCCCCACTTAGGAATAGGAGAAAAGGCAAAAAGGAGGAAAAGAAAAAAAAGAAATGAACATGAAAATTGAAAGTTTTTGTTGATGCGCAGGATAAGATTTGTAATTACCGACTTTTACCTTTGTTGTTCTTTATCATAACACTATATAATTATGTCTTCATTCTACTTTAGTTCAAAGTTTAGTACATGCAGACCCTTGAAGACTATATCAAAGATAAGAATCCCAATTTCAATGAATTTACACTTTTGGAATATGACTCTGGTGTCTATTTTTATCAATTAAAATACATTATTACAAATGTTAAATTAGAAAAGCATAGACTAAACGATAATCCATTTAGACCAGAATTATTAATATCTAAATCAGAGTTATGCTACCACAATGAATGCATTGATTTAATTTTAGAGTATTTAATAGATAAGAAAATCAACAATGTACTTAAACTCGGATATACTGATGGTTCTGCAACAAATTCGACAAATAAATACGTTTTTAAAGGATATAACTCTTCAGTTGATCTCCTCAAATCTAAACCAATGGAAACAATTGGGTCTATACTTGGGGTTAAATCATTTATTAATTTAATCCTGAATTACAATGCCACTTTAATACCATGCAATTTGCTCCTATGGGGAGAGTATAAGAACAAAACTTATTGTCAGTTTAAGGTGAACCAGTTTATCCATTTTAGGTATATGCTTTTTCAGCATAGTACACGATTATATAAAACAAATCCAGTTATTTTAAAACCTTATTCATTATTGTCATTTATTTTCAAGTTTGAAGATGTTGAAGGCAACAAACAGACGCCAGCCAAAAGATTTAGAAAAGTTTTTAAGTTATTAAAACTGGTAATTTCCAATCATAAATCTCATATGAAAGAATATGCATATATAGTAGATCAGATATGTAATCCCAGTGGGACGGATAGAAATAATAATTTTTCATTGTGTGTTCAAAAATCTAAAGTTATCACGTTTATCATGACGATCATTTACAAAGTTATACCGTTAGAACTTTTCGGAACAATTCGAAATAGAACTTTAATTATGAGATACATACCAAAACTAATAAATGGCACAACATCATCCAGAATATCCATGTCAACTATATTGTATAAAGTTAAACTTAACGAAATTGATTGGTTGAAGCCACGAACAAACGTTAAAATGACAAAACCGGAATTTATCAGAGCTAAACAAATGTTTACACGTTTTATTTTATGGTTGTTTCTTACTTTTGTAAGTAAATTGACATCAGCATTTTTTCATGTTACTAACGCTTCGCAAAAAGATAGACTTTTGTTTTACAGACACCATATATGGGATCGATTAACAAAGAAATATTTGTCAAAATACGTTTTTGAGCATTTGCAGAATCTAAAAGATGATGCAAACTCTTTTAAAAATTTTAATGAAAATAAGGATTTAATTGGAAGATTGTCGTTGCAACCAAAGAAAAATAGTTTTAGACTAATTGTCAAACCGTTTAAAGGAATGTCAAGTCAGAAATTTGATTACCTAAATTATCAGAAGCGAGTATTAAAACCTATTATGCGTGTGTTATTCCAATCCAGATTAATGAATAGTTGTCAATCAATCTCTGATATTATTACTAAAGTTTACAATTATAAAAAAATATTGTTAGACAAGTATGAGGTATTGCCTGAAATATACTCATATAAATTTGATGCTCAAAGTGCATACGATTCTGTTCCCCATGATATTATTGCCAACGTTATATCCAAAAGACTTGACAAATTTTCTGCGAATGATGAGTATTTATTGCAAGTTTATAATGAAATAGATGCCAATGGCAGCATTAAAGGTAAAAAGTATAATATTTTTGACAGTGTCAAAGAACTATCAATTCCTGACTTAAGCAAAACATGGAGTACCACTAGCAAGAAAACGTTTGTAGATAGCCATGAAACTTTCAGATTCAACAAGAAGGAGATAATTGACTTTGTATCTAAGCAATACAAAAATACTTGCTTTCATACTCGAACAAGGTCTTACTATCGAAAAATTGGAGTGTTTCAGGGTTTCCCTATGTCTGCCTTATTATTCAATATGGTTTATGATTCCTTAGTTGAAGATTTATGTGAAGCGATTGGTGATATCAGCGAAACTACCATTATAAGACTGATGGATGATTTTTTAGTATTAAGCACTAACGCTTCACATATAAACAAAGTTAGGAAGCTTACAGCAAGATGCATTAAGACATATAATTTAAATATTAATAGATTAAAAACTGAGGTTTTCAAAAAAGAACTGATATTTGCGGGATTGAAGATTGATATTTTAAATTTAATTTGTTTTAAAATGCTGAAAGATTATAACAATGCACCAATATTAGCTTCTAATTATGTCCGACTATATGATTGTTTAATGAAATCTGCAGAAATGAGAATGAAAAACCTCCCGTTATTTGATGACTCTTTATTCAGAAGTGAAATTACAGGAGCAAGAGCAAATGTTATTTTCTTATTTAAAAGTATTATATTCAAATTTACTAATTCATTAAAGTTAATTAAATCCAAAGATGTATTTAATTTAATGGGGTTTTACCAATTTTTCATTAAACTATTCACGTTGGTCTCCTCTCAGGTTCATTTGGGTACTTTAAACATAGAATACAGTGATATTTGGACATATGCTCTAAAAATACTTAAACATAAACGTATATTACAAAAAAATAATTATAATACTTCTTTTCTTCATATCAAATAAAAAATACAAAAACAATATTTAGACGTGAATTAAATAACACCCAGTGTACTTTTCATATGCTCTAAGTCTTTTTCTTGTCGTATCCTCTCGATCTGGTCTATCCCACCTTCCGTTTTTTTCAATTTATCATTACTAACAAAATCGCCTAACTCCTCTTGAAATTCATCTTTCAATCTTAATTCTTTCTCCATTTCTCTTACACGTTCAGCCTTCAAAATAGCTTCCACTCTTTCTTGATGGTTTGGATTAATTGCATCAACTTCTGCCATAACTAATTTAGAGGCATCCCAAGGCGATACGGTGGGATCAGGAACAGGAAGCTTGGATTTATAAGCTAACGATCCCTTTTCTAATTGTTTTGCACATGAGACAATTAAATCAAACGTTTCTTTTGCTGATTGATAATCTTGTTCCAAAAGTCCGATAATTTCTTCTTGGGCCTTAAAGAATCTTTGATCACCTGCAATTGTTGACATTTGTTTATTCCACATAGCTTGAAGATTTTTTCTTTCCATTTGAGAATATTCAGTCAAGGAAACTAAATCTGATTTGGTGCTCTTCATTTCTTTTGATAAATGGTCAAGTTGTTTATCAGATGGCTTGATATTGTGTTTTGTAATGTCCTTTTTGATGAACTCAATAACATCTTGTAAATCATCTAATTTCTCAACAAGAGATTCACAACCATCACTAACTTTTGTTTTACATTCTTTAACATACGCATTTTCTGTAACAGTTCTTGGTACAATACCACCCGCTTCCATATCATCAAGTTTATTCACTGTAACATTAACCATATCATTTATTTTCCTTACAGATCTAATTTGGTGTTGCTTTATCTTAATTATTTCATCTTGTAAATCATCAATTAGTTTCTGGTGGTTACTTGTCTTTTCTAATTTTTTCTTCATATTTTTCTCAAATTCAATATCCGCAGACTTGCGGTAATTTGGAGTTGATGAAATGACCGGAGTGGACGACAATTGCATTTTGGATAAATTTTCGATTTTCTTTAAAATTCTATCTTCCATATTCATCATATCATTCTTCACTGTAGCCAGTTGAATATCAACATGTTTAAAGATTGCAGTTTGAATGTCAGGTTGTTGTAGCGATATTATACAACCATATTCAATTTCTGATACATTCTCCAATTCATAAGAAATAGAGGTTGGTCCATCCTGAATATAAAATTTTGGATAGGAAGAAACTCCCGGCGGTGAGTAGTTAAACTTTTGTGCAAATAATATTTTCAAATTTGATAAAGTTGTCGGAAGGCTAATATTTATCTTCTTCACTTCATCCCTTAATTTTAAAAATATGATTTTGTTGTATTTTAAAGTTGAGGTATTACTTGACAAGCTTTCTTTTGATGTTGCAAATGTTTTTGATATAGTTATGGTATCTTCTTTACTTTTAGGGTGAGACTGTGATATACCCCCAGAGAGAGTCTTTGCGGTGTCAGTTAGTGTGTCTTCCTTTTCCTTTAAAGAAGCTAAACTAATATTCCTGTGTGTAGTTAAGTTGGATGAATCTTCCACTCGTGTACTTGTTTCATCAATATGTTCAAGATTGGAACTATTTTTTGCCTTTTCAAGATCTTCCTCAGTAACACTTGGTATAGTTCCTATTTGAGGAATCTTTGGTAAATCCGATGTGTTGAATTTATTCTCAGTCGAAGGAGAATGCATCGAAATAATACTAGAAGTTTGATAAGCCGAGAATCTTTTAGATGCCCTTCTCATCAAGTCTGTATTATTTTGAAGTCTTGTAATTGGGTCTTTAGATGAAGAGGAACGTCCAAAATCCATTGTTGAATACGCCGATGTTGCTGCAGTTTGCGGTTGGGAATTATGTTGGGAACCTGGTTGGGAATTGGGTTGAGAATTCGATTGTCTAAGTGATGAAATTGATGAGGAAACTGAAGAAACTGATCCTGTTCTTTTGGATTTATCGACATTACTCATTTCACTTTGCTTTTCTTTTAACATTTTCATCAATTCGGCGACGGAATCTCCAATTTGAGGTAAAAATGTATCAAGAGACGTTTTTGAAGGTTCCAATACCAACGAGCTTTCCAAGATTAAACGTACCTTAGCTGGAATATCTGGTAAATTAGAAACATCAACGCCAAATGTGGAATAAGATCTTTTTAAAGTTTTAAACGCATCACCAAATTTGACGTATTTAGAGGAGACTTCTGCAACAGATGCTTCTTGTTGGGACCAGCTTGTTAAAGATTGTAATAACGCCTTTGTTGCAGTCAACAAGTGACTGGTGGCAGTAGAAATAGAAGGAACGTGCTATATAATAGATGTAGAAGGGGAAGGTTGGAAAATTGTTAGTAACAAAGTTTTATCACAAGATGACCTGTAAACAAAGGAAACCATAATCAAATGTTCAGGTAACATATCATTGAAAATACATACTCCTCTCTTGCTCATGGGACTTCTGTGTCCATTCATACTTCCACTTGTGTCAGACATTCTGAGGTGATAGAATTGAGACAGTCTTTTGGCTGAATGTTAAGTAGGGTCAGCAACCTCCATGAAGAAGACACAAACACAGAAACACTAAAACCGAGACGCTGCCTCCGACTTGCTTACGTCAGCAACCGTGCGGTGTGTGGTGAGACGAGTTGCGGTGAGAGCTAAAGAAGAAACACTGCAGACGTGATCGGTGTTCCGGATATGAACGTGCTCAGCCTTTAGATGGTGATTGTAGTATCCTAATAGATTAGCCAGAGGGAACCTTACAGCCGATGAGTGACATTCAGGCAGTGGAAGATTCACAGCCAGAAGATCAGCTGGATCAACTGTTATCTTGGGACTATATTAACAAGGAAAAACGAAAGACTACGCGTAAGGCCAAGCAGCTAGACAAACTATACAAAGATTTGCATCCCTTGAATAATGAATACAAAAATGCTCCAAGGACAAAGTCGAGACATAAAGAATTTCATAGTAACAACCAATTTACAGTTATGGCTGCCGAATTCCTTAATTTGAGTACCGAGTCTGAATTGGATGGGATGTTTGATGACGGTTATACGAAGGATGAAATCGAAAATATGTTGGAAAATAAATATCAAGAAAAGAAAAGGTTTTTTACAGAACTGAACATAAAACATCACAAATTTAAAAGGAAAAACTTTGAGTCGTGGAGATCACTAAGTAATTCTTCGCTTTCAACTAATACCTTTGCCTTAGAGGAAGAATTGATGCCTCAGATGAGTAAACCACAACAATTACGTTTGAAACGCATAAATAATAAACCATTGAAACAATATAAAACTGTGATATCTGATACTACATCTACGGTTGTATCTCGAGCCATACAACCGGTCGGTGCGCCATCCCATCGCAGAACGACATCCAACGGGATTATAAGGGGAGATGTTCCGAATGAGCATAGTTTATTAACAATACCTTCCACCGATGCATCAGATTATCATAGCAGTAGTTTGATGGTGATAAATGATATCAATGATATAATTCATACCAATAAACCAGAAAATACCCAGGTAACTTCCGAAAATGCAAAATTGAAAATAGTGGAATTCGCTAATGATATACAGATCGAGAACCCTTCGTCTCCGATTTTGCAACATCCCAAAAGCGATGATATGAATCTATTTGAATTTGGAGCCAGTCAAGATGATCTTATAATTGAGAGTGAAAATAATTCTGACATTGAAAGAGAAAAGAGGACGCATACAGATCAAAATGAGTCTAATGAAGAAAGCAATGTAAGAAAATCAAACAATGATAATTTATCTTTGGTGTCATCCTCACAGAATACTCCACAACCTTCAACAGTATCTTACTTTAGAGATGATATTGATTCACAGTTGCCTGACACTCAGATGGAACTTCATGATATTTTTAGTGATAAGAAAGATACTACGGCAGTGTCTTCCGATATAACTAAAGATGGAGACGCGGCAGAGGTTCATTCTATTCAGATATTATCCTCTCCTAGTAAAGCAACAGAATTTCTCTTTGTTGAAAATGAAATTGAAACTGAAGATAAAAATATTAGATACGGTAGGAATTTAAGACATAGGACCATTGTCAATCGAAACCCTTATCTTGTTGATAGGGCAGAATATTTAGGGTTGTCAACCAAATATGAACTTATATCAATGGAAGATGCTGGTCAATCGGATACTGCCATATTGAAATTTTTAGATTCCAAATATCAAAAGAGAAGGAAGGAAAGGAAAGATAAAGAAGTTGGTTACGGACCTTTTTCAAAATCTTCGTTTTATGAAATTATGGCAGGAAAAGACCAGATTTTTGAAAATACTGAAATGAAAACTGTTGATTCACTGACAGAATCGTATCAAACAAATTCTAATGATGAAATATCTGACCAGGAATTTGAACTATCTATGGCTGAAGAAAGTGATGTCAACGAAGACAATCACTCTGAATCGTATATTAAGCCATTATGCTCTGATGAAATTTTTCAAGAATTAAATTTAAATCAAAGTCCATTAACGAGAACAGCTAAATCTAAAGATGACGCTAAAGTAACCTTAAAGTTTAATTTAAGAGAAATTACAAAAGATTGTGAACCTGAACTTGATCACATGGTTCAAAAGAGAAAAAGAAAATTGAAATTGCCATTAAAATCTTTATCGACAGCTAAGGAGAAAATTAAAAAGCAGAAAACTACAGAACAGATAACCAAAAAGTCAACAACGAGATCTAGATCAGTATCCAGTATGAGGGACGAATCGCCCTTATCCGTATGTACAAAAGTTTCGAAATTTAATCCATATGCAATGGATCTGCTCACATTATCTGATGAAGAATATTCAGCGGCTCAGGAGACGGATAAATCTACCACTATAGGAAGAGCGAAAAGCATATTCAATTTACCTAATGATGATGATTATAATAATCAATCAGCTGTTTTTAACAAATATGGCAAGAATAAGAATGATAATGGAGAAATCAATAAAATGAAAGTAACCACATCGACTTCAATCTCTAAAATTCTTGGAAAAACAGGTGTATCAATTCAAAAACCCCGTAAAAACTTCAATAGTAATGCAATATCTGCGAATTTTAAAGCAACAGACTCCGCAATCACCAAAATTCGATCCCCCAGCAAAAATAAAAATAGAAATCAAAATATTATTGGATCCTTTTATGCACCAATTTCTGACACAAATTATATATTTAATAGATCTGCAAATGTGGGTTCTTACCAAGAGGAAATGAAAAGGCCTGTCTATCTAGAAAATCAATTTATTCAACAGGGTCCAGAATTTAACATCGAATTTGCGAAAAATACTGGATTAAATTTATTAAATAATGACAATGCTGTGGCGCAGGTAGAATCTACAAAAGAAGACTCGTTCATTATTCAAGTCTTATGGAACAAATACAAAGATATTAAAGATGTTGAAAAGAGGAGGTATAAGTTTATTCTTAATTTGAAACCACTGGATTATAGGGGAATTAGAATTTCTCAAGTCTTTTTAACTTCATCTTTATTGGTTAAGACTTTATCGGAAACAGATGCATTTTATCGTAATAAATGCATTGATTTGGAGTTTTTATCAATAAAAATTTCCTTTGCTGTACCATTAAAAGCAGAAAATACGTTGTCTCAGATAGTCGCATTTCATGGTGTTCTTCTGGGGTCATTAAAGGGGAAGGGTTTAGCAAAACACGAGCTTAAACAATTAAGAAAAGCACTAATAAACATAATTATGGTATTATCAAATGTAAAGAAAGATTGTCCCGAGATATTGCCCGGCATTGGTTTAGAAATGAATTCCTTTTTTAATAAATATAAAAAAACGATTGATCACAATGAAATCTCTTTTTGTATTTTTGCGCCATACTACCTGGTCTATATGAAAATGTTTCAAAAATTTTTACCTTCTTCATCAGAATATACTTTAACTTTTAAAAATTCAGAATCTTGGTTATGCAGGAAAATAGTTCAAAGTGTTTGTATTATTCCGTTTGAAAAAGTTTTTGTTCATGTTAAATGTATACTGATTGAATCACTTTTCATATTTTTGAAGTGTACAAGTAATCCATGGTCTTATGTTGAAAGCTTACATAATTCTAAAAGTATTGATATGTTGAATATATTCAATTTTTTATATTTCTGCAACTCATATCATAATGTTGAAATGGATTGGGAATTTTTCTCCACAGTATTAACAAAATATGCAGATAAGAGTGATATGCAAAAAGATAATTTTACTTCCATTAAAAATATATTCGCGTCGATATTGAAGCTTAATAGAGAGTTGAAGTGGGATTTGGAAGACCAATTGTTAATCAAAATGTTTAGGTTATTAGCTGAATATAAATTTGAAAATATTGGTAGCTCCGAAAGTGATAAGCCAACAATATATCCGAATATACCTGGTACAGATTCCTTGACCGAAGAAGATGGTTGTCTTGATATTTATTTTAAAATTCTAAACATCTACACTAAGCAATATTTGTCTGAAAATACTAAAGTTCTTGTTGAAAGATTAGTGCCAATCCGTTCAACTTTTGGTTATTCTCCAGTTCAACTTCAGAATAGAGCTAAACTTTTGCTGATGATGATATATACCTTTGATCAGAACTTACTGACCAGTCTTGAATGCATTCTCAATGATATGATTAGGAATGGATCTCTATATTCCATCAAATCTTCATTGGCACTTATTCGAACAATTATTAGACAAACTCCAAAGAGGCCATATAATTTGGTTCGAAAGTATTTACCTTCTATAATCAAAAAAATCAACCATTTACCACCAGATAGGGAAATACCAAGCATTTTCAAAGATTTGATTTATACGGTAAATGAACTACTTAACGGTCAAGATATTTCTCATTTAAAACGAATGCTAGACTTTTTTGCAATCATTTTACAATTTAAACATACAAATGTTGATCCTGGTTTTGATGTTGTTCTAAATAAAACATTTATTATTATTACTCAACAGTACGAATTTCTAAAAGGCGTTCAACTTTCTGATAAAGATCAATCTAGACTAAACAAATCCCTTTCCGAGATTGTTGATCATGCAAAGGTGAGATTGCTGGATGATAATGTTTCTAACCTTGGGGTTAATAAGTCGCTGTTGAAATATTGGTTATACGCCAGCGCTAAGTCGAAAAAACCAGCTATTCAGTTATTATATACCGAATGGAATTATTTTGGGAATGAACGATTACGGGAGAAGTATGAAATTCCATTTTTTTCATATCTTGTGCAAATGTTTGATGTTGGTAATATTAGAGAAGATGTATTAACCGTATTATTTAAATATTTGCCCATGATTTTTGTTGACTTATCATCTTTATTTCAAAATATTGCAAAACAAAATTTACTTCCTCTAAGTCGAATAGGATTTGAAAATATATCAAGTCAAATTTTTAAATTAAAAAGAATTGAAATTTCCATTAAATGTTTGTCTAAGCTTTTGAAAGATTCTGATGAGAAGTTGATATATCATGTATTAAAATCTTTTGTTGTATCATTAAAAAACCAGCTGATTAATCACGAAGCTAAAAACTATATCAAGGAGGTGTCTTTGTATTTATACACGGTTGCCAATGATAGGTTTGAGATACCTGAATGGGATTATTTAATTAATAAATTGAAACTTGAAACGGTTGTGGGATCGATTTCAAAGAAAATGCAGTTTGTGGAAACTGTAGAAGATGCTATTCTGATCCTTGAAAAATCATATGTTAATGCTCTTATCAGTGGGACCTTTCAAGAATTTAAAAATGAATTTATTGAATTTACGGGTTTACAGGTTGTTAGAGATATGGCATTGAAGTCATTGTGTTTTATTATTTTCTTTCATATTGAAGCTATATTGAAAAAGAAAAACAATCATTGGAATTATTTATGTCAATGGATGGAACTTTTTGGGTTTTTTGTGAAATATCAGGTTTGTAAGCAAGATATGACAATGATATTGAAACTTTTCTATAATTTATCAAGACTTAAATCAATGTTTCCTACCCAAGAACCTGAACTATGTTATTACTATAAAGTGTTAACCGAGCTTTATTCTTTACTTGCTTGGACGATTAAAATGTTTTTTGGTTTCGAGGATGGTATGTTGTTTATTGACAATTTCTCTTTATTTGCTGGTATGGACCCGAAAATAAAAAATGATAATAGCAACCTCATTGGATCAATGTTAACAAATTCTATGGAATCAAAATTGTCTTTTGTTTATCAAAATTCGGAACATTTATTACAAAATCAAACACAGCTAGATATTACCGATAGAGAACTGTTTGTTTTAGAAGAAAAGTTATCAATCCAGAGACAACTAATTAAAGAAAATTTTACGTACCTCAAAGATTCTTTGGAAAATAAATCATAAATCTGATTTAGATTATTTGTTATATATATACGTGGCCTGTATAAATTGTGTATTTAATATCTAAATAGAAAAATAAACAATAAATCGTATGAAATAAATACCTTTTAAAAGCGAAAATCTCGGAGATCGGAGTTTATCCATCATGTGGCTGAGCAGTGCGAGCGACACTTTTAAAATAGAGGCAACAGTTTCGGGTTTTCGTTTATTGTTTCCCCTTTTAATGGAAGAAATTAATCCATAAAGCCTCTGTAGTTCTTGAATGGTTTATTAAAGGCAAACATATTTTGTAGATGCAGAGTAAAAGAAGAATTGCGTCATTAAACGAAAAAGGGGGTAGTGTTCGAAATATTATATCTGCTTTTGAACATACCATTCATCCCGATGACAATCAGGCTCCAAATGTAGTTATTGAAGGAGATTCAAAGGGTATTGTTGGTCCGCAATCTCTTTCAAAAAATTCACGTCCAAATTCCAGAGATCCATTTCTTTCAAAAAATGAAGAACAAGGCGATATTGAAGATCGCTCGTTAAGTGAAAGTGCTAAGCTTGATGTCGACTCAAAAGCTGAAGATCAAATTAACAACCTTATTGATGACTATCAAAAACAGAGTGCTACACCGTCCAAAACGGATCAAAACTCAGATAATTTTGATTATAATGAAATTAGGCCCATGGACCCTGATAGTTCCAATACAGTGAATCTTGTTGATTTTAAAAATGGAGGTGTAAAACAAAGAGTGGATGCACCACAAAATAATCTTTCATCTCGAGTAATGTTTGAAAATCCCATGGATCAAGTTTCATCTGTTTATGACACTGAAACGGAAAATAATTCAAAAAAAGTCATACAACACAGTGAGTCACCTAAACAATCAAGCTTTGGTTCAGGTGGGTCTAAACCAACCAGTACATGGAAAGATGGTGAACTGTTACTTAAAACATTTGGTTACAATAATTCAAGTTCAAATGAAATGTCTTTTGGTTCACCCGAGGCTCAAGATATTAAAGCTTTCAACGACCTGTACGATAATGCGACATTGAAAGCAAACAATGACAACTGTGGAGAATTAACACAAAAGAATAGTATTGATAGAAAAAAAGCTTCATATAATTGGCAATATGGTGATATTGATGGGTTAGAAAGAGCATCCATGAAAACTGCAAGTACTTCAGAAAAATTTTCAAATGTTCCCAATATGTCACCTAGTCATATTAATAACAATATTAGTCATGCACGTACTTACTACTCGCCAAATTTAACCCCCAATGATAATAGTCCTTTTAACAATAATTTAAGTAAGAAAACCTCTCCTACACAAAGTAGAACAAGATCGGTAAGTTTTAAAGAAAATGAGAATAAGACCTACTATTCTTTAACTAATCCATTAGACCCTCCTACTGCAAATATATGTGACTATAATCAAAAAAAAAACCCTTGGAAATATGTGTGTTTTGGTATTCTTGTGACAACAGCACTGTTATATATTCTATCACTAACTTTTAAAGAGTTTTTTTCTACTGCAAAGCCGGTAATTATTTTAACGGAGAACGATGTTCTGGAATATTTTGATAAAATATCTAACAGCACACGGAACATTTTGCTTTCCCAGCTTTCAACGAAATACAATTTAAGTTCTTCATTATTACGTGAAAATATAACCTATAACAACCAAACGCAAGATGAAAATAGAATTCGGTATGCACCTAGGAAAAATGACAAAGATATAAAAGTTGTTACAAATTCTTTTGAAAATATTAATCCAGTATTTAAGCAAGATGTTGAAATAATGAATTTGATGACAACTGACGACTTAAAGTTCATGTTTTCTGGTATTGCGTATGCACCTGAAGGTGTTATGGAACCTGCGTGTGGTGCTAACTTAAGAAAGGTGATGTTAGATATTGCAAGATTGTCAAAGATAACAGGTAGTGTTAAAACTTATGGAACTCAGTGTAATCAAGCAATGTTGATCTTAGAAGCAATTGAACAACTTCAAGTTAATTTCACATTGTCTTTAGGAGTTTGGATAGGTGTTGATGAGGTGACAAATCAAATTCAATTGCAAGAGATGAGACACTTAGTGGAGTCATATCCTAGAAAATATTTTAAATCAATATTTATTGGTAACGAAGTGATTCACAGAAATGAAAAAACAATTCCAGAATTGTTAGAATATATCAGAGATACAAAAGAGTTTCTCCATAATTTAAATATTACAGATTTACCAGTTGGTACATCAGAAATTAGTTCGATGATTACTAGGGAAATGTTTGATGATTGTGATTTTGTTGGTGTAAATATTCACCCATTTTTTAGTGGTATTGATGCCCAATTTGGAACAAGGTGGGTTTTGGATTATTATCATAATCAATTGCTTCCTTTAACAGATACACATAATTCCTCCCAGTTGATTATATCAGAAGTTGGTTGGCCATATCAAGGTGGAGAATTTATTAGGTCTGTTGCTGGTAGTTGGGAATATCAACAATTCTTGAACGATTGGTTGTGTACAACACCTGCACACATTTTAAATGAATGCTTCTTCTTTGAAGCTTTTGATGAACCGTGGAAAAAAATTTGGTGGGATGAAAATAGAACATGGGAAACTGAATGGGGATTCTTTACAAGTGATAGAAAAATGAAAAGTCATATCTACATACCAGACTGTTCAAAGTATGGCAATCAATCTTTCGTAGAATTTGGTTATATTGAAAATATTGAAGATCCATATGCCGATAATAATGAATATGATTAATCATTTTAAAATTTCGATCTTTTGCTCTTGTCTCGCTTTTGAGTTTAAGATTGTATTATACAAAATAGCTAGTTTTTTTAATTTATTTGAATTTTAATGGATGTATTATATACTTTATACATCATTGTAATTTGATCTTTGTGTTATAAATTATGAAAATTTTATAATTCAACCAAAAATAAATTAAGCTGAAAGATGCAAAGGACAACAACACATTTCCGAGAACCCAAATATCTGGAAGATTTGCTGGTGGTTGCACAAAATAATCGCAATATAATAAGGCTGAAGCAGAAAGGTAGAATCCTATAATAACTATTTTCCAAAACCAACTATGAGGCAAAATTGGGGTTGCATACTTTCTCTTTGATACCAATGGGATAGCATAACTAGTATATTTACGGATCCAACTTAGGTTACCCATTAGCCAATTACTCAGTATTCCAAGGACTAGATATTGTAATATCAAACTATCTTTTTTCAACAGTGGTGTCATAGAAAATAGACTGACATTACAAAACCAACAAACCATGGAGATTACATCGGCATCAACTTCATTAAGTAGCAATGTTATCGGAAGCCAAGGTAATAAGATTGATTTTTCATGGACTTGAAATGAAAACAAGAAAAATGACATTGAGCATGATGCAAGACACCATGGAATCAGTCGTTTATTCTGACTTCTGAATATAAAGTAACATGATGGTGATATTCCCATTAATGTCATCAATAATGCCAATCTTTGTAACTCTTTCGTTGTGAATATTTTCCTGTATTTGATAAGGACGTTTGTAGCACACCAGAAATTTGCAACTTTATCTTCGAAGATACCTCTGCCAAATGGGAACATTCTGATGAGAATTTGTTTTATTTGGATAAATCCTCCATAATATAAAAAGGGGCCGAATAACATAATAAGTGCAAATAAAACGGATATTGCAATGTAAATAAGTCTCAAAATATTCAAACGGGGATAAAAGCAACGTGACAGCAAATAAAAGAAAAATATAGGCGCATAATACAATGCCATTTGTTTAAACCCTATGGATAATGTAAATAGGATTGATGCTAAGGCTAGGTTATCATAGAGTAAATTGTTAACGGCTAGTAACGCCAATCCTAGCATAATCGAATTATATTGGAAATGACCATGATCTATAATTACCAAATCTGGTAGAAATAAAATGGCTGCTGCAATTATGGTCTGATAGATTGATGGTGCCTTGTTGTAATTTCTACCCATCCAACGAGTATAAATTAAAACTGCAGGGATATAAAATGCGAGTTCCGAAAATAATGCAGTCAATCTCATAAAAGATTTCAAATCTATTGACTCCTTTCCTCGGGATTCATCCAAAGTGAACCAAGTTGAATCTATCAAATGGCCTATGTTGCCTAGAAACCACGAGTGAAATGCAGTTAATGGAGGATAATCTAACCCCCAGTATTGTAAATCATAAAAATACCATTGAGTAATTGGCAAACTTGTAGTGATTTCAAGCCAGTGACGCTGGGCTTCAAAATCTCCATACATTGGTGGTGTATTTTCACCAGAGTAAGAACCTAATCCAACTGCACATCGAATAATAACTGCAAATATAATAAGGATATATCTGGCCACCCATTGATTTGCAGCTCTTTTGAAAGGATAAAGGAAATCATTTAATGGAGAACCTTTGAACAAAAACACAAAATTAGGACTGCTATTCTTTTTAGAAGTGTTCATGTTGTCGGTATCGTTTCAGTGTTGAAGCTCAAAGACGGTTCCACTTTACGGCTGCCGCCAATAAATGGAAGACGGAAGTGGAAAGTGGAAGGAGAAATGTTAAAAGTGAAAGGTGCAAAGTGGAAAAGAGAGGCGGCTCGATTAGGAAGGTTGTGCGAGATGCTGTGCCGCCGTGTTGATGTAGTTGTTGTTTATTATCTGTCATTTGACATTATGCATTTGAAGGTGGCTCTCCCGAGCACAGAGTAAACGTTGTTGGCGGAGCTGGCGGGACCACATGCAAATGCAAAGGATGAATTTGAGATTCACGACACAGTTATGTGACAAGACCAAAGGCACAAAGTTAGCCGACGCTATTGTCCTTGACGACGATAACCAATCCGATGTTTCCAAAGAGACTTCCTCAGATGAATCAGAAGAAGGAGAAACAAAACTAAAGAGACATGAAAGAAAACAACCAGCAGCTAAACAGCGCAAACATAAAACCATGGAAGTTGAAGATGAAGATGAAGAGCTTGAAGTAATTACTGTAAAGTCCTCTAAACATAAGAAACACAAATCTTCTAAGACACACGGAGAACATAAGACAAGCGAAAAGAAGCATCATAAGTCTACAAACGATAAAATTACCAAAGAGAAGAAACAGAAGAGGCAAGCTAAAACTATTAAGAACTCCAATACTAAAGCAGAAATTATTAAAATGGCAACTGCAACTGTTGACATAACAGATGGTATAGATGATGCAGGTGCTCGTAACAAACGGAGAGCAGCAAGAAGACAAGCGATTCATATATAGGTTCTGATTAATTTTAATAATTTTGTTTCTTAAATTAGCATAATTTGATATTATGTATTTTGTACCCTTAGTAAGGATTATGTATTTTTTATCATTTTTTTATAATCAAAATTGTGTGAATTCTGGAATCTTTAAAATATGATTGAAAATTGAAAGCTAGAAACATACAAAGGAGGTAAAAAACGTATAACGTGAAACAAGGAATATCTACACACTTAACAGTATTCCTCGAGTTTTTCACCCTTTTCACCAATAATATCTTTAATAACCAAAATAATATCGGAGTGAACAGTTGTTGAGGCAGCAATGACACCTTGACTGTTTAATGTTCTACCATACCCAAAATCTAAATCGGTACCATAGATATCGGTTACCTTACCACCACTTTCTTTAACCAAAAGATAACCAGCAGCGTGATCCCAGATTTTTTCCCTGTAATTAGGATCTTTTGGCAATCTCAAATATATTTCAGCATCACCCTTTGCTAATGCGCAATATTTGGCTTGTGAATCCAAGTTGACGGAAGGTTGATTGATACCTAAACTTTTTTTAATCATACCTTGTAGACCATGAGAAGAATGCCCTTTTTCAACACCTTCTAATACTCTCGCTTGATCTAGGCCATACTCGTTATAAACAGCAATCTTATTTGTTGTATCTAATGGAAATGTAATGTCGGAGTTTAAGTCTTGGAAGTATGAACCATAACCCTTTATAGCTGTAAAAAGACCGCCCTTCTTAGAGTTTGCATCACGTAATGAATGTGGTAGGTTTGGACAACCAATAACACCAACTTTGACATCACCGTCAACGATGAGAGCTAAACACACGGCATATTGGTCACCTCTTAAGAAACCTTTAGTACCATCAATAGGATCCAAAGCCCAAATACGACCTTCTTTACCACCTGGTGAATTACCTTTATCGATAGTTGCACATAATTCTTCAGCAGACTTGATCTCTCCCAATTTTTCACTATTTACAGAATCTCCCTTTTGGATTAAATCAACATGGTCAAAAATTAGCTTTTCAATACCCTTTTCCTTGATTAATGTTGAGTCTTCTTCACCAACAACTTCATCAGCAGGAAAATTTCTCAAAATAGAGTTTATAACAATAGCCTGTGCTCCAAAATCACCAACGGTTACTGGTGAAGAATCTTTTTTGTCGATACTTTGTTCATTTAAGTGTTCTTCACTCACCTTACGGGTTAATAAAGCTGCCCTTTTAACAGCTAATTGGGCAATATATGCCTCTTTGATATAGGAAGAAGTTGTTGAAATGCTCATTTTTCTTGTTAATAAAAGTGTTCTGAGCATTAACGTTTCCCAATGACAGCCTCAAAAGGAAACCCTTTGCAGACCTTCTCCAAATGGATGTGAGATCCTGCAAAATTTCATGCCCAGGAAACGGCCCCAGTCCTTTGCTCCTTCCAAATCGGGAAATTTGAGAATGTGCTAGTCACTAATTAGCATATGTCACGTGTACTCAACAATTACGTCAGCATTTGGCCCTTCGCTTGTTCGTATATCTCGTTTAGCGAAAGTACAATTTGGCATTTGACATTTGGCATTTGGCGTCATAAATTTGTCAGTTTTGATGCCAATAATATCTCAGCAGATCAGTAAGGGATTCATGATTTTGTGTTTCGTTTCCAAAAATTTTCCAGCTTTATCAATTAAAAATGTCTGAACTAAATCCAATTACAAAAAATAGAGATTTTGGAGGGGCAATTGGTTCCTCCGTGTTGATTATTTTTTTACCACTTGTTACACTCTTTCTATATTTAGCTTGTAATGAACAATATGTTATGCAAGGATTCAACTTAGATACAAATGCCATCATTCAAATATTTAATGCTGATCTGATACAAGATTGGCAGAAAGTTTTTATTGACATCAATTGTTGGAAATTTTATCTAACGTGGTTTTTTGGATTGACTATTTTAGATCTACTGATTCCAGGTAAAGATGTTTACGGAGTTGAATTACGTGATGGTAGTAAATTGAAATATACTATTAATGGATTACAATTAGTAGGATTTTTAATGGTTCTATTATGTTCAAGATTTTATCTCTATGGTTTAAATTTACCTGAATTAAATTTTTTGTATGATAATTTCCTTGGTATGATGGGCACCTCTTGGTTATTTTCGCTCATATTGAGTTTCTTTGTATATTTCTGTTCATTCATACCACTGTATGGAAATAAACAACATATTAATGGTACAAAGGAACGGATTTTAAGTGTTGGTGGTAATTCTGGTAATGTCATATTTGATTGGTTTATTGGTAGAGAATTAAATCCTAGAATCGGAGAATGGGACATTAAATTATTCTGTGAATTAAGACCGGGATTGCTACTTTGGTTATTACTTAACTTGTCATGTTTACAAAGGCAATATCAAAATTTAGGATATTTAACCAATTCAATGATACTAGTCAATGTTTTGCAGTTAGTTTATATTATCGATGGTGTTTTAAATGAAGAGGGTTTGTTGACAATGATGGACATCACTACCGATGGATTTGGATTTATGCTTGCATTCGGAGATTTATGTTGGGTTCCATTTTGTTATTGCTTACAATGTAGATACTTGTCATTAAAAGAGATTAATTTATCAAATATTGCCTTGGTAACTATTATATCGATTATGATTCTTGGATTTTACATTTTCAAGGCATCTAATATGCAAAAGGATGAATTTAGAAAGGGAAAGTTACCTCATTTAAACTCGATCCAAACAGATAGAGGTACCAAATTATTAGTCGAAGGTTGGTGGGGGGTGTCACAGCATATTAACTATTTTGGAGATATACTGGTAGCATTAAGTTGGTGTTTACCAACTGGATTTAATACCATATTGACTTATTTCTACGTAATATATTTCACGTCGTTATTGTTACATAGACAAACTAGAGATGAGGAAAAATGTAGAAATAAGTACGGTAAACATTGGGAAGAATATGAAAAACAAGTTCCATACAAAATAGTTCCATATATTTACTAAACAGGATTTTAACTATTATTTAAATTGATATAATAAAAATTATATATTTTCTTTTCAAGTAATGAAAACTATTGTAATTTTTTTTCAAAATCAAAAGGCTTTTCAAATGCACCATAACTGATTTGCATACTATTTAACCATCCAAGTGCAATACTTAATAACCATGCTAAGAACAAGAGAACTATAGTACCCATCCAAATACCGGTTGAAAAGAAACCATATTTATCAAATAATGAACCATCAACAACGGTTTGATTCTTCTTTGAGCTTGAAGAAACTTCTGCGGTTTTTGTGAAGGTATCTTCTTCATTATAAATAGTAACAAGTTCATCATCTAACATATTATTAACTTCACCAAATGCATCTTCCAATTCTTTTTCAACTTCATCATAATCAATGTAATCTTCTCTTTTATCGTTATTTTTATCGGCTTTCAAAACATTGCTTAATTTCAAAGCGGCTTGCTCCATAATTGAATCTGAAGGAGCTTTGAAAGTTGGTAAACCTTGAATGATTAAATTATCACCGGCTGCGGCTGATTTCAATTCATCGTAACTAGAGACGGATAAAACATTAGCCAATCCTGAACATGATTCACCAAATAAATATGAAGAATCGGTAGAATCTTCCTTAGATTGATAAACAACATGGTCGAAAGCATTTGATAGATAAAATTCATTGAGGAAATCATCAGAAACGTTGGATTCATCAAGACCAGAAAATCTTATAACTGTAATACGTTCAGAATTTGAACAAAGAGATTCGGTCAATTCTCTGATATTTTCCTTGACATTGGTAAATGTATCGATATATTCAGGACTGATGATATCAGAACTTAGCAACAACTTTGAACTTATTAATAAAGGTGCAGTATTTTCAAAAGAAGTTGCAGATACTAGACTTAAATAAGTGGCTGCTATAGTTAATGCAGAATATCCGATTGTGTTTGATTTCATCCTTGGGTAACCTGTTGTGTATATCTATCAATCCCGCAGTGAAGGTGTATATTCTAATCGAAGAATCCAGCTGCCTCCGCTCTACATTAACATGCCAGACATCAGGAATAGAGGAGGCAGCCATCTAGGTTCTTGCAATTTCTCTGCACATAGCATAGACACTTTGTGGACCGCGTATAGCCCACCCAGAGACTCTAATGACTATCTGATTCCGCCAGCGCGATCACGTGAAACTCACGTGCTTCCACGGATTGTTTACTCAATATACTAGGTTTAAATGGCCCACTATATTACAGTACCCGTTTGGTAAATATGGTATATACGTGTTACTGAAGACAATGTTGGCACATCACTCCTAAGGTGGCTTCTTAATTGAAAACAAGGACAGAAGAATTCTACGTGTTTTTTCTCGAATGTTAAATGGTTTCATGAAATAATAGAATTATACAAAAGAAACTAATCCATCAAAAATGTGAAGTGAAACTTAAATGCTTTCTAATGGACGTAAATAACTATCTAAGCCAAATATAAATTATACAACGCCAAACATATCGTCTATGCAAAAGACACACTCTTCTTCTTCACGCTGTTTTTAGATTCCTTTTCAATCTCCTTCTTAGCCTCTTTGGCACTCTTCCTTCTAGCTGATCTTGCTAAACTAGCCTTTTCCTTAATACTAGCCTTGGCATTCTCCAATTTTGTCTTCTTTTCCTCTTCCTTCATTTCCATTTCCTTTCTTCTAAGATCTCGTATTTCTTCCAAACGTTTACTCTTTTCTAACTTACTTTCATCCACAAGATCTCTTTCATCGTTAACTTGTTTGATGATTCTTTGTAATGTCGTTGTGTCTTCATCGGATATAAATTTCTTACCCTTCTTACCCCGCTTCACAATTGTACCTGGTGTAATAGCCTTGTTTAATTTTGGGATACCCAATTCCTTTTCAGTATAAACTCTTTCCTTCTTTTTACTTCCGTATAATTGTGTACTACGAAGGTGTTTTTTCAATTCTTTCCCTCTCATAGCTCTCTTAGTAGATTTAGGTGTTAAATTGGGTTGATTCTGAAGTAAATTTCTAGCTTGTGAATCACTGCTGATTTCAGGTTCCACCTCACGCTTCTTATTCATTGTGGTTTTTCTTTTAGCTGCTTTAGTTTGTTTATTAATCGACATTTTGGTTTAACTAGATTTTAATTTTATATTATACCCTGTAACTAAATATTCTATTAATATAAACCAAGAATTAAGTGTTTTAGAAATACAAAGATAGGATTGATTAAAAGAACCAAAAAAATTTGCAAGATTGAAAAAAAATGAAAAATGTGAAAAAATGCGAAAAATAAAAGTTTCCCAAAACCCAAAATTGTGTGGGAGCTGACGTAATCAACCGGACAAATCATCTTCTCCTTCTTCAACCCCATCCAAAGACATGTTGTCCAACGAAGTTGTTTCCGAAGGATCTGCGGATAAATACTGTCTTTGAAATACTCTATTTACCATGATTCTACTTAACTCGGAATTTGGTTTCTTCAAAATGGTATGATTAGTAGGTGTATACCCCTGTAAATGGTCTAAATTTGTTGAAAAGTTACAAGCCTTTATCTTTGACTCACGGTGTTTCTTTGTGATTATATCAATACATTCATTAATGACCTTCAATCTTTCAAGTTTTTTCTCCTTACTAGTGAGTAAAACGTCGGTATCCTTTTGTGTATCTGGGTTGAAAGGTAATTCCAATTGATTCATTATCGTATTTTGTATAACATCCGGTATGTTATCATCATTGCCAATTTTGTTCGTATTATCAGTTGAAGTTTTGAACAACTTATTAAATTCATTTCTTATTCTATCATGCTTCATTTTATCAAAATAGGAAACATTAGTACGAATATTTATTGGGATGCTATTATTAATAAGTTGAATATATTGATCTATTGCAGCAATTAATTTTGCAGTTATTTGGGTATCACCTGTTAAATCTTTTCTAATAATATTATCTTGATAGAGGGATGAAGAAAGTAGCTGCAGGGTTTTAACATTGAAAATGACATCAAATCTCAATTTATCTATATTTACATTCTTATTATCAAGTGATTTGACTAGTCCTTTACGTCCGTTATTATCGTCACCAATATGTGCCCGAGAAATTGGATTATCCCCGAAATGAAAATTAAAATTTTTATTGCTATAACCAATACTACTGTTGTTAAAATAATTCATTTTCTCGATATCAGCATATTCTAAATCCATTAATTCGTTACCATCGGAGTTTCTAGCTATATTTGTTATTTCTTGTTTCAATTGTTGATATTTGATATCAAAATCTTCAAATTTTTTATCCCAAGGGACATAGAATTTCAGCGAATTCTTGATAACTTGGAATGCATCAATATCTATAAATTTTTCTGGTTTGTTCCTAACAATTATTTTATCAATAAAATCAATTTTATAGTTTGGAATTAGTCCTTTAGCATTAACTTTTATAAGTAATTGTTCAAAATTCTCCAAAGATATGTTCATTTTAGAAGTAAAATATGTATATCTGACTTTTTCAAAAAGTTTACTTTTAATAACAATGAAATTTATGTAAAATAATTCCTTTAATTGATGTAAAAAATCTTGAACAAGCTGATAATCATCATATACTTGGTGGAATTCAGGAGAATCTAATATATCATTGAATTTTTTTATATCTATATCTTGAAATACATTATAGATTTCCATCATAATATTGATTGAATTTAATTTCATGAAACCCTGAAAATCACTTGATTGAAATGGATTGACTTCAGATTTGGACAACAATGAAGTCAAGATAAATGCAATTAAAACATTGATTCTCCTTTGATCACCACAATCGTTGTAACTTTTAAAGGCTATTTGATAGTAATTATTTGCAGATTTAAAATCTTCAGAATATAGTGATATCAGACCAGAACCTTCGTTTATAATACCGACAATTTTAGATTGTGGAATTCCCGAAATTTGTGTATTGGCAACTTCGGTTAATTTCTTCAGCCTTAACATTTTTGATTTTTCATCCAATAATAACAAAATTTGTGATGCCAAAATTTCCAGGTGGTAGGTATTCTTTATTGAATCGTTTGAATTTATAATTTCAGTCTCCAAATTTGATAGTATTTCAGATGCTTTATCCTTTTCATGGTTTTTTATGAACCAATTTGCAACACAAAGCTGAACTTTCACTCTCAATTTTTTGTTGGATACTTCAAGCATTTGCTCTGCCGGTAATGATAAAAGGAAATCGTTAAATTTTAAGAATACCTGTGTGGGTAGAATAGAATCATTATTTTCTCTTTCAAATCTATTTACAATTTTGAAAAGTGAAGAATTAAAGTATGAAGATGAAATTTGATCATCGGACTTCATTTGGAATAATTGATCCAATAATATTAAGACTTTGGGTATATCCTTTTCTAATTCGTATATTTTAATCGATTGTTTAATAGCCTTGAATTTATATTCGGATTGTGAATTGGAAGTTATAATTTTTTGAAATAGCTCCAAAGCAGCTTTATAATTATATTCCTCTTTAAAGTTTTTAGCCTGAAAATAAAGTGATTCCAGATCAAAATATCCTTTGGCTGGACCACCGGTATCATCGATATCCTTCACATCCCTCATTTGATTCTCATCATCTTCGTATTCCTCAAAAGAGAGTTCCTCTTCCTCTTCATCATCATACATATCTTCTTCCCAATCCGACATTGTTTGAATTCAAAATTTGCTCTGCTTTTTTTTCAATTATATTGCAGATATTCAAATTCTCCACTAGACCAACGATTGGAAGTATGTATATATGCATGCATCAATAGACAAACACTGGCGTTGTTACCTCATAGTGCGCTGACGTAATTAAATTTATTATTTTGGGGTATTTTTTACGTTTTCGGTGATTACTGATTATAATAGAAACTAGTAATATTATTTATCATTATTGGTATGCTATATATATATATAAATGTATAAAATAAAATAAGGAATCCAAAATCAAGAACTTATATATTTAAATCTTGGAAACATTCTTCCAATTCCATTTCCTCATAATCTCTCAATTCTTGCAGATCATAATCCTCATCATCGTCATTATCGGCATCATAATCAGTATCGTGATAATCATCAACATTGTTATTCAAATAATAATGAAATGCATTGTTATGATTAAAAGTAGCTTCTTTTGACATTTCATAATTTATTCTGTTGTTATCCCTTTTCAAAACAAACTCTATATTCTTTTCTAATTTATTTTTAAAATGATGATATCGTTGACAATATGTTCTTTTAGGTAATTTTTGTTCTTCGATTATAGTTGTATCGTGGATATTAATATCTTTATTGTCTTTGTCGTCGTTTATATCGGTGTTTTCATTGATGCTATAGTTGTTTGATGGATGAACTTGATAGTTATCCATTTCCATGCTGGTAATATTAAAGCGATCTAAAAATAATTGAGAATTTAAGGTGGATATGGAATTATTATCATCGAAATCCATTTCGTAGATATTATTTGATGTGCAAGTTAAACTGGATAAGTGGTTAGAACCTGTGGATGATGTTTCTGAAGACTGTGTGGTTATCTCATCCATATCCTTATTAAAACTATTATTATTGTAAAATGGAGGTTGTTGTTTATACATACTACTTAGATTGGTAGTTTGGTTGATGTTGATATTCATGGCGGAAACTTGTTTTTCATAACCAGCCACCGAGGTAGTACATTTTTGATATTTCCTTCTCCTGTCAGGGGAAATTGATTGTGGGGGACGCTGATGATTATGTATTTTCCCCTTGTTCTTCGGCATGATATGTATGTTAATATGAGATGTTCTATATACTGTATAGGTTCATCTATGCGTGAACAGAATAAGGTACCGTGTTGTGAATACAAAATATCGAAAGTCCCAATCCAAAAGTGAAAAACCGAGAGATGGGAGACAGATAGTACAGTCGGTCATTAACTAAGTCAACGTGTACGGGGATCAAGCCATAATTAAGCTAACCATTCTATCATTTAATCTATTGTAATCGAGATTTCAAGCGGTGGAAAGTGGAGCCCCAATTGTTTTCTGCTGCAGCGACGTTACCGTTTTCCGCATTCGGGCTAGCGTCATTTTTTTGCGTCGGTCGCGTCGATCGCGTCGGTCGCGTCGGTTTTGAGCCGGAGTCAGACAACGGTTTTGAGTCTCGATGACTCTCCAATTGCTGACTATGCCGCTCACAATTCTTGACTCTGGGCTCTGGCGGTGAAAAAAATATTTCCGCGTTGAAGTTGACGGTTGACCGCTGACGGCTAGCGGAGATTTGACGTTACCTGCTAGGTGGGAGGTCAGAAGAAGTCCAAAGGACGGTACGTGCCTTGCCCTATCTCTTTGTTTCCTCCAATAAGACAAAATTCCTAACCAAAAATGCTTTCAAGATTAGTATCTAAAGCTGCATTCAACAAGAATGCAGTAATGACAATTAAACGTTCCTATGCTTTGTCCTCTGAGGCACAAGCTTTAATCTCTAAAAATGTCAAAGAAGTCGATCCAGAAATGTACGAAATTTTGCAATTAGAAAAAGCAAGACAAAAGAATTCAATTACTTTGATTCCTTCTGAAAACTTTACTTCAAAGGCGGTTATGGATTTATTAGGTTCTGAAATGCAAAATAAATATTCCGAAGGTTATCCAGGTGAAAGATATTACGGTGGTAACGAATTTATCGACATGGCAGAATCCCTTTGTCAAAAGAGAGCGTTAGAAGCTTTTGGTTTAAACCCTCAAGAATGGGGGGTTAATGTTCAATCATTATCCGGTGCACCTGCAAACCTTTATGCGTATTCCTCAATCATGCAAGTTGGTGATAGATTGATGGGTCTTGATTTACCTCATGGTGGTCATTTATCTCATGGTTATCAAACACCAACTACTAAAATCTCCTATATTTCTAAATATTTCCAAACCATGCCATATAGATTAGATGAAAAGACTGGTTTAATTGATTATGATATGTTGGAGAAAACCGCTGTTTTATTCAGACCAAAAGTTATCGTTGCAGGTGCTTCCGCATATCCAAGAATTATCGATTATAAGAGAATGAAACAAATTGCTGACAAAGTTGGTGCTTATCTGTTATCTGATATGGCACATATCTCGGGTTTGGTTTCTGCAGGTGTCACTGATTCACCATTCCCATACTCTGATATTGTTACAACCACCACTCATAAATCTTTAAGAGGTCCAAGAGGTGCGATGATTTTCTTCAGAAAAGGTATTAGAAAGGTCACTAAAAAGGGTAAAGAAATTCCTTATGATTTAGAAAAGAAGATCAATTTCTCTGTTTTCCCAGCTCATCAAGGTGGTCCACATAACCATACTATTTCCGCCTTATCCGTTGCATTAAAACAAGCGCAAGCACCAGAATATAAACAATATCAATCAGATATTATCAAAAATGCTAAAGTTTTTGCAGGTGCTTTAACAAACAAAGGTTTTGATTTGGTCTCCGGTGGTACTGATACTCACTTAATTTTGGTTGATTTGAGATCAAAGAATATTGATGGTGCTAGAGTTGAAGCTGTTTTAGAAAAAATTAACATTGCAGCAAATAAAAACACCGTTCCAGGTGATAAATCTGCACTTTTCCCATCGGGTTTAAGAGTTGGTACACCAGCAATGACAACAAGAGGTTTTATGGGTGAAGAATTCGAAAAAGTTGCTGATTTAATGGACAAAGCTGTTAAAATCGCAATTGATTTGAAGGCTAAAGAAGAAGGAGAAACTCCAAAGGAAAAATTGGCTCACTTCAAAAAATTAGCTTCTGAAGATGCCCAAGTTGCAGCCCTTGATAAGGAAGTTGTCTCGTTTGTTTCTCAATATCCTGTTCCAGGTGAATTATAATTTCATCTTAGTTTATGACTGCTAGTCTCCCTGTACCCTGTATAGAACGTAACTTTTCCTACGTATGCATAGTTTCGAGTATTGACCACAGACCAGACCATCGGCGCGTCGCTTAGTCCTCTTTGTGTTGATCTTTTTCCTCTTTGCGCAGAAACGTAAACACTCAATACGGCAAAAAATTAAATCGTGCCTAAATTTACAAGGCAACACAAAACATGATTTGCAAAATGTGACACGGAGAGTTGAATGAAATCCCAAATATCACCGGAAATTATTGCTCTCTGCTAACATAGGACAAACGTTTATTATTTCTTTGCTTTCGTTATCCTAGAACATAATTCTAACTAAGATTCCATGCCAGAATTTGGAGTGCTGGAAATAAATAGGGGATCTCCAAAGAATACCATAAAAATGGAAAATCCTCCTATACTTCAAAATGTTTTAAATCAAACTGGTTGTTTGATATCCAGTAAAGATATAATTTTTAAATATATTGAATTTATGATGAAAGATTATGAAAATATGAGAGAAACAGAAAAATCTTGGTATGCTATATCTATTAATTTACAAATACTAGATAAACTTATAATGCTAAACTCAGATGTACATTTGATTAAAAAATTTATTCTCGTTATATTCAAAACTTTTCTAGACCTAAAAGATTTCATAATTAAAGATGATCTAAGCATGACGAATATTCTAGAGTATAATTTGGATTCAAGTTTGGGAAATGCTCCGGTGGAAACTTATATCAAAATAAAAATCAATTTACTACGAATATACTCTCTAGATGCAGAAGCTTCGAAATCTTCCTTTAATAAATTAGCAGAAGCTTATGGGACTAATTCCAATTTCTATAAATTGTTTACTAATATGAAATCTGAGAATATTCAATATGCTTATTTGTTAACTGCAACCATGATCAAATTGTCATTATCGACGAAAACAACATTTAAATTATCATTTTTAGTGTTGGCCAATCAATATAGCATATTGACAGGAAATATAAGGGATGAAATGTTTATTAAATTGAACAAAGAGGGGATAAGAATGATTTCTAAATCTCCAGAGTTGGTTTACAAATATACTGCCAATTATGTTTATGCCCTAGTTGACGAATGTATTAAAAGAAAGATTAACTGTGATTCCTTAAAACCTCTTTTGGAAAAGTACAATCAATACAAGAAGCCAGCGGAATCGATACCGTTGGCAAAACCAGTAAATAGTATGGATTCACCTGCAAATCTAAACGATATTCTGGATGAAAAGAATTTTAATGCTTTAACACATTCCAAAAAGAATGTCAAACAATTGGTTACCTTTGTCAAAAACATGGATCTCAACAGCATTGCAAGCAAAAATTCATTAACACGATTAATAAGGCTAATTACAACTGAAAATGGACATTTTGAAAATATTTCCAGTTTATTTGATAATATTACTATGAAAATTAAAGATATTAAATGCTCTCTCGATAATATCGATTTCACTCATAACTCTCTAGAAAAGATGTCAGCATATTTACTACAAATAAATCAACGTAAACGTTTATCAAATTATTCTAAATTATTCTTTTATTTTGGGAACCAGGTCATCAAATTAGAACCACTAAAATCAATTCCATATTGGAATTCATTTATACACCTGGACAGAGTAATTTCAACCACTATTAATGAAAGATTAACCACTTTTAAAAGATTAGCTGCAATCTCAAATGATCAACTTTTGAAAAATAACACAGGAGCAGCATTTATTATTCAATTACTGTTTTTAAAAACTATAATTGTCAAGCATAAATCACCATTTTATTATGACTCCTTTTTTCAAGAAGATCTAGTCATTTCGATTAAGCTTCTTTCAAAATGTATTCTTGCTGAAATTGAATCTGCCGATCTTTTGTTTGAGTATATTGGTGATGAATCACTGATTGTGTCTATAACATTACAAATTATCAAATGTATTGAAATAGCAAATTTAGCTGAAAAAAGTTCTCTTATAAGTCAATTAATTTTGAAACAAAAAATGAACTTGAAAGATACGGGTCTATTTTTTTATTTTCTTTCCAAAGTATCAACAATTATAGATTTCCCAATTAATTTCAGAAACGGCGCTTTGAATTTTAACATAGACTCTGCAATTATTGATATTGGCAAATTGATAGTTGCCCATCTTTACAATCTACAAGCAATGTCAAATCCTGAAGATAATTTGACTTTGCCGAAAATAAATGAAACAATAATGGATTGGTTAGATACTATGGATGAAAACCAGTCTACATATTGTATTGATTATGAGTTTGATGTACTATCTAGCATTTACTTTACATTCAAATATAATAACCTTCACAAATTATGTTCAACATTCTTGTCTAAATATCTTGATAAAAGAAAGCACCAGTTGTCACAAAATCAAAATAAATATTTCCTTTCTTATTTAATTTACTCTTTATTAAAGGCTGAAGATGTTACCATATGTTCAAATGCAATTTCCCAGTATTCAGATATTATTTGTTCAACTGAAGCGAAAGGATATGCAGATATGAGTTTATCATTGTCTATGTTTTCTTATTTTATTAAAACCAACTCATCTAAGGCTGAATCCTCATTGAAAAACATATACAAGACGTTTACTACTAATGAATTATTTTCTATTGAAGCTCAAAAAGATAAGTATAAGGCAGTTGAATTGCTGGTGTTGAATGCTAGATTTTGTAAATTGTCTGGTCTATATTTAAGTTCCAATCATGTTAGTTCTGTTACAAATTTCAATAGATCGATTGGTCTATTACAGTCAATTTTTAAAAACTTTTTGCTATCTACACCAAACGTACCGTCATTAAATGTTCAATTCAAATCCATATTAAAAATCAATTTCTCATTGGAAATGCTTGAATGTTATATTTTGTTAATAGAACAATATTCAATTATAGGTTTTGGCAAAGAGTTTGAGTATTTTTTTAAAGAATTAGATATGTTCTGTAAAATTCAACCATCACAGAATTTACAATACTATGTCAATTTGAAGTTAATCGATTTTACTCTTTTTGAGGGTGCAATTGATTCTGCATCGGAATATATACATCTTGCTAATTCAATTGGTAGTAAAATTTATGTGGATTCAACTAATAGTATTAACCTTATGGAACTTCACCGTTTAATAACATTTGAAAATTATGCAAGAAAATTGGGTGATAGAGAGCTTATTAAAGTAATTTCCAAAGATTTGAATGATTTTATTTTCCAAAATATAAAGTCGGCTGATTTAAACCAGTATATATTGAAACAATGGGGGTTGGTATTGAAAAGAAGATATGAAAATTATTGTGAAGATGACACTTCTTTAACAAATTATGAAGAAACAAATGACCTATTGGATTCCATTATTAATGGAATAAAAATATTGAAAGAATCTTCGAACAAGGGACATTATATTTCATGTTATCCTATGATGGAAAATACTTCAATAGAAGATCATAATGAAAATATTTTAAAATTGAAAATGTTAAATAAGCTTTTAGTAGAAGAATTAAAATCTAATTTTAGTAAATTGAGTGTGGAATTTACTAAAGCTAATCTTGATATGGTTGTTAATTGCTTTATAAAGATGGTAAGTGACGGTACTAATAGTGATATTAATAAAGAAATGAACCAAATGGTATTGCTTAATGACCAGTACAAAAATTATTCATTTAATTTAGAAAAGCTTTTTGCTTTGAATACACAAAAGCAAAAGGCTGTGCTTCCAGAAATTTCACCACAATCTCCCAAAAAGCCGGCTGAATTATTAGGAAATCAAAACATTAACTTAAAGAACATGTTACCAACAAATTGGCAAGTTTTGACGGTTGATTATGTGTTACCTACAAATAGTTTAGTTATTGTTAGATATGATTCACGATTTAATGCCCCATTGTTTGTTAACATTTCATTGGATGGTAAAAGTGAACACATATCTTATAAAAATATACTAGCTTCGTTGCAATCTATTATTGAAGATAGTGATAAAACGACATCTATTGCTGTCACCCAAAATATCAATACATATGAAGAAAAATCACAATGGTGGGATACTAGAAGAAGTTTGGACAAAAAGTTGGAGAATTTGTTGACTGATATTGATGTGGAATGGTTAGGTGGTTTTAATTCATTATTTCAATTTAAAAATATTAGCATGGCAGATATTAAAATATTTAAAGGTCAATTGATTGATATTGTGACAAAATACACAAGATTCAAGTCTCTGGAAAAGGATAAAATCAAGGAAAATATTCAAAACCTTCATGATGGGATGGTTGAACTATTTTTGAAAATAGATAAAATATCAGATGATAAAGTTTCCCACTTGTTGAACTTTTTTCTTGATTCAGTAGGATTTAAAAATGGAGAAGATTTTGATAAAAGTGAAATTTTGGAAATGACAAAAATGATTAAACAAAAAATTATTTCATTTAGTAAAAAGAGAATAATCTTTGATAATAATAAGTATCATATTGTTTTAGTTCCAGGGCCTAATTGTACCAAAATACCGTGGGAATCAATTTCTTCTTTGAGAAATAAATCAGTTACTAGAATGCCAACATTATTACAGTTAGAATCATATTTGGTGAAGTACAAGAATTTGTTAGAGAGTGGTATTGACTCGAGTAAAGGATATTACGTTTTAAATCCTGGTGGTGATTTAAAAAGAACAGAACAAAATCTTTTACCGTGGTTCAAAGAACTAGATGGGTGGGATGGAATCATCGGTAAACCACCTACTGATTCGGATATTATAAAGGCATTTGATGAAAGACATTTGTATATCTATGCAGGACATGGTGGTGGTGAACAATATATTAAGTCAAAAAATATAAAAAAGAGAGACTATATTCCACCTTCTTTATTACTTGGATGCTCATCGGGAGCACTTAAAGGAAGTGGTTCGATCCATCCATATGGGACAGTTTACAATTATATTAATGGTGGTTGCCCGATGGTGTTAGTTAATCTTTGGGATGTTACTGATAAAGATATTGATTTATTTACCGTTGAAGCGTTGAAAAAATGGGGATTTTTTGTTGATTATGATTCATTTGATGATCCATTTGATATGACTATTAATAATCCAAATCTTTCTGAATGTGTTGCAAAATCTAGAGATGCTTGTAAGTTGAAATATTTAAATGGAGCGGCCCCAATAATTTACGGGCTTCCATTAAGTTTAGAAACTACATAAATAGATTAAGTTTCATTTAATTAGATAGAATTAACTAAGTAAAATATTATTTATTAAGAATCTATTAGTATCGTGTATTTAACAAGTTCGTTGACTATAGTCTCGGTTGTTTTGTTTATGGGTATGCAGTAACTTGGGAATTTGCTTAGTAATAAAGTTACAAGATTTGGGTTTGTTTCTTTAATTCTATCAAGAGAAACATTTAAAACATTTTCTTCGACCCAAATGTTGTTAGCATTACGAAGGTGGAGTTTTATTCTCGGGAGGTTGGTCAAGTCTGGACTATATAAAGGGTCTAAACTTCGCAAATTTTTTATTAATTGATCTGCATTAATCTTTTCAATGACTTTTCCAGTATTTAGGTTCCATCCAACAGAGTTCCATCGAACTATATTAGGATACATTGTTGGATTTATCGTAAACTTTTTCAATCCGATAGTTTTCTCCGTAGAAGCAGAAGACTCACCATATGCTTTAAAAAGTGATAATTTCTTAGGATAATAAGTGACAGGGTCTTCCGGTAGCTTTTTCTCTTCGGGGTGAAATGGAGCAATTATGTATTCAAAATTAGAGTTTTTATCATTCTTTTCCCCATTTTTGGAGTTAACGCTGTCTTGAATGGGATTTTCCATTATTCGTAGAGGTATGAGTAAATCTCGAGGCACCACTGTCCTTGTCCCGTGTGTCATTCTTGGAGGTGAAGCCAATATCTGAGCAATTGGGGAAAATTCAAGTGGTTTGTATGACTGGAGCCTTTCTGATTCATCAAGAAATTTAAATTTGGATATCCATTTTTGTGGATTCTGGAAAATTGGTGATTGATGTACCTCCTTAATACTTATTTTTCTTGGAGTGTATCTACCCCTATTTGGTGGAAGGTGAGCTATCAAATCTAGTAGATTTTTGGAAGTTTTATTAAGTTTATACCTTCTCACAGTCATTATTTTAAAAGGTTTTTCCATGGTTTAATCAGTAGTGCAGGGAAGGTCAAGAGGGGAAGTTTTACAACTTGCAACATGAATTTGTGAAAACTCAACGCGGGGAGAGGGAGAAAAATAGAGGAGTTGATGAGACACGGGACACGAGAAGGTAGAAGACGGAGGATTTTCTTGCAATATCGTCTTTTTGGGCTTACAAATAGATCAATTACGTCAAAGTTGGAGAACTTTTAATAAGAAAGATATTATTACATGCTGTCTCATACTTCCTTTTCAAGGGTTGGAAGATGCCTTAATCCTACATATCGACTATGTCGTCAATTTTTCACAGAATCACATTTGCCGCCAGTTGAAGAATTCAAAAATACTATGTCAACGGTGGGCTCACAGGGTATGTTAATATTCATTTGGGACGTTTAGCTTACTATATCAGAATACTAACATTATTCCTATTTTCCCCTTTTTTTTCCACATATATATAGTTTAGCTATGATTTTGACATCATCATTTTCAGGTACTCCAGACATTAGCAAAATGCACGGAACAACTCTTTCATCTGTAAGCTCACTAACTGTACATCCGGAGCCCATTTTGCAATTTAACATCCAAGTTCCGTCTGCAACAGCTAAATTCATGCATGAAAACAAATATCTGGCCCTGCATATACTTAAACCGTCCAATGAAAGTGTTCAACTTGCCAGAAATTTTAGTTTGGGGTCTCGTTATATCAACAAGATGCTGCAAACACCACAATCAACGCAGCACTCAACGGCTGGTAATAAAATACCAACTAGCCTACATACTACTCCATTTGATAGAATTGCTGCCGACCAATGGGAACTTTTTGAGGATGTTGTGAAGAATCAACGACCCGAATTTAAGTTCCAAATCGAATCAGATTTGCATCTACCTATACTAACGAAAGATTCAGAAAGAATTTTAATATGCCAAAAGTATAGAGTATTCAAAGTATATAACCATGAAATATGGACTTGTAAAGTGAAGGATATTTTAGTTAATATTGAAGATGATATTAAGACCGGTGGTTTGTTATATTTTAATAGAAAGTTTCATTATGTCGGTGATGCGTTGCTTGAAGAAAAAAACCAAAAAACATAATTTTTACATATCCCTTTTTGTATATAATTTAACATTACAGTTATCTATCTATTCATTATAGCATTTTTTGTTTTTCTTTAAATTTATAAAGTCATTAGTTATAAAATTTTAAACACAAGCTAACTATGAAAATCAAAAAGAATTGATATTTCCACCTCTTAATTGTCTTTCAATCTTTTTAATGTCGTTAACAAGAAGTCTATATTTTTCCTCTCTCTGAATAGTTCTGAATTTTCTTCTTTCCACTCTTAGTGCCATCTCAGTTTTTTTCAGAGTTTTCAATTCATTAGTTAATAGCTCAACGTCATGATTAATACGTAACTTTTTAGAAAATGTCTTTTCCTTTTTCAATAAAAGTTGATTTTTTTCTGACATTAAAACCTTAATTCTCTTTTCCTCGTAATTAACACTGGTCTTTCTCTCATTTTCCAGCTTATTAAAAGCACGAAGTTCAGTTTCAAACAAACGTTTAGCATTTAAGTATTTTTCTTCAACTTCAGTTTGCAATAATCTGGCTTCTTCCGACTTTTTGGATAAATTAGTTACTTCAATGTCTGATTTAGCAACGGTTTGACGTAAGCTATCTAATTTTTTATAATTTCTCGATTCATCAGAAAAATTGCTACGGTTGTTCAAATTTTCAATTTCAGATTTGATCTGAGACGACTTCTTTCTCCAATCACTTTTCAATTTTTTCAGCCTAGCCTTCTCTCTTTCTATGGCTTCTTGAGTTGTCACAACAGATCGTTGTAAAGTAGTTAAAGGGGATGAAATATTAGACTCAGTAACTGTTTTATTCTGAAAAACTGTAGATACTGTGGTGGTTGTTAAATGAATTAATTCACCACTTAAGGTAATCTTCACAAAGTCTATATCATATTGACTCAAAGGACTTAATCCATTAATAATCACCATTTCTCTACCAAAAAAGGTGCAAGAAGAAACATGTTCCCAAATAATACCATTCACTTTTATCAACAGTTGTTCAAGACTAATATTATGAAGTTCAAAAGCCAGTGTAGTTTCACCGGTAAACCAAATAAAACATTGAGAGAAACCATTTTGACTTCTGACATAATCGTCAACACCATACCCTGTGGCCACAACTGCATTATGAGAGTAATAATCACCTGAATAATAATCTTGTCTTGAAAACATCGTTCTAGCTGCAATTAAAAATAACCATAAAGGTTGTTGATATTTGAATGTATTCAACTTTGTCTTTTTATCATTTGAAATAATATTCTTAGATTTGGAAAGGATTCGCTTTGAAGAGTTATTTGCAAGATGACTACCTACTTTATATTTCAATCCAGTAGGAACAGTGTTGGGTAAGGAAGAAGGTAAATTAGAGGATGTAGCTATAGAAATGGTAGAGTTTGCGGAAGACGAATTGGTCATTTCTTGAGAAGAAATAAATGAGGGGGTATTTGACAATAACAAATGAGCTGATGATGTCCATATCATTCTACAAAAGTTTTCAAAATTTTGTGCAACAACAAAACTGGAGGACGTGACATCGTTCATATTAACAACTTGATCATCTTCTGGAAACCACATTGGAATCTTGTTTTCATCGGGTCCTGTAGTATCCGTATTTAATGTGTCTTCTGATGAACTACCGACTTCGGAATTTTCATTATCCGTGTCAGATTCATTCACAGTAATTATACTAGATGATAAAGTTGGTAATTTTGACCCAGAAATTTCTTTTGGGATATGAAAGACAGTTTGAAATTTTGGTCTATTTAAATTATTGGTTTGAACATTTGAATTTGTAAAGTCTATAAAAATATTTGAAAAATCATGTTGATTGTTATGCTCTTTCAATGCAAATGATTCTAAGAATGAATAAATTTTATTTAAAATTGTAAATCTTCGTAAGATTGGGTTTAAGTTATGCATAATCACATATAATGATAATGTTGCATGAAAAAATTGTAAGGCATACTCCATTCGAAACATTAAAAGAGAGTTTCCACGAATTCTATGAAATGTTAGGTAAAATAGTAAAGTTTTTGTCACTGAGGCTGATGATGGATAATATAACGGGTATAAAAAATCAGTGGATGAAAGTGTTGAAGTTAGGAATAATATTGAATCTGTTCTAACTATTTCAAATCTTTTAATCGCATATAGTGCGCTATTTTCCAAAACTAAAAGTAGAAAACTTGAAGCAAAAGCATCAAAAATGTATCTATTTTTCAAAGAAGTCAAATTGCTTGCAATAAAGGCTTTGGACAATAGTATGATGTAAGGAACAATTCCTGGTGATAAATAAAATATACCAAACATAAGAACACCATCAAATAATAAATACAGGATGAATAATATAAAAGGAATATCACCAACAATTGATAACGACGACGACGAAGACAGATTGTTAACGGATGATGCAGAGTTTGATGTTTTATTCAATTTATGTTGCAAAATAAACGATAAAATTGAATCAAGAAACTCTGGATTACCCAAAAATATATAAAGAATCAATGAAATTGCACTAAACCAATGAGGAAAGATCATCAAAATACATAACAGAGAAAATGTATCAATAAGTGGATAAGAAGGTAAATTTGACATTCTCTGATGCTGCAGAGCTTTTTCTAAATGGGAAGTAGATTCAATAATACTGGGTTCCTGGGCCATACTTAATTTGGAATTTAATTTGTTGTTTGATGCATACTCAGTTGTGATGCTATTAACACTACTTGGATGTGAAAAAGTGTTTCGGTGACCACCGCTAGAGTTGCTATTGTTCTCAGCTGAAGACACTGACTGTCCCGATGGAGACAAGTTTGGCATCTTTCTTCTCCTCTATTATACCTTTAGTGTGTTGACACTCCTATGAGACTTCTAATAAATATTATCTGAAAAACCTCTCCAAATATAACAAGATGTTTCCCTTCCTCCCCCCCCTTAAAGACACCCCCATCCCGTCCCGCCGGCACTGGAGAAAAGCCTAAAAGCAGAGTCGGAAGAACTCTGTATACCGCGACAAACCCCCTGTCGCATTCCCGCAGACATGACTTCTTCTCTTTTCACATGTCTCAATTTCATACATTCACCCTCCTTGCACTCCTTGAAGAGGGGAGTTTTTTCTTCAAAGGCTGACACTTAGAAGAGCAGATAAAACCATAACAAGATGTCGTTACAGGCTATCAAATTTACATCTACTCCAAATGTATCATTATCCATTCTAAACCAACTTCAAGTGCCTTATCAATCAAAATATCTAGCTGTTGACTCCGTTGCTCCAATCTCTGGGTCAACGAAATTTTCAGGTTATGAAGCAATCAAAGGTATGTACACTAGAGGTGCACCGGCAATTATGCTTGTTGGTTGTTTTTCAGTTGTAGTTGAAATAGATAGAGTTTTACATGGTGTGAAGGCGTCTGAAATTGCAAAACTTTTTGATTATAATACATCAGATATAACTCTTTTCAAAGCCAGATTACTTGAAAGAATCGATGAATTGATTGCATCTCGTCCAACAGCTGTGAATTTAGCTAATGGGTGTAATGAAATCAAGAAAATTATTATCAACTTTAATGGTTCAAATTTGGATGACTTGTACACTCAAATTCTTCAATTTTCAGAAAATCTTTACAAAGAAGATTATCAATCAAATATCGATATTGGTAAACATGGACTACAATATATTATTGATACTCTTTCTAAGGACAACTTTACAGGTGCTTTCTCGGTCATGACTATCTGTAATACGGGCTCCTTGGCTACTTCGGGTCACGGTACTGCATTAGGTATCATTCGTCATTTGAACCAATATTTGTCCAAGAGTTCGTCTAAATATGATTTCTATTTTGATCATGCATATCCCTGTGAAACAAGACCTTATAATCAGGGGTCCAGATTGACTGCCTATGAATTGCAATATGAAAAAATTCCATTTACATTGATCACGGATAATATGCCATCCTTTTTAATTGACAATTTAAATAGGAAGGAAAATCACACAAACCAAAAAACATTATCAACATTGACCTCAAATGCCCCGATTAGATTCATAATTGTTGGTTCTGATAGAATTGTTAAAAATGGTGATTTGGCAAATAAAATTGGAACATTTCAGTTATCACTTATTGCCAAATTATACGGTGAAATCAAATTTATTGGTGCCGCTCCAACTACAACCATTGATCAATCTACTCAATCTGGTGAAAGTATTCAAATTGAAGAACGTCCAAAGGATGAACTTACAATGGTACTAGGTGCAAAGATGAGTGGGAATGCATTTGCCACTGATGCAAATACTGGTGACGTTGTCCTTGAAAGGGTTAGGATGGCACCGTTGGATATCCAAGTTTGGAATCCATCATTTGATGTCACTCCACATGAAAACATCGACTGTATAGTTACCGAAAAGAAATACTTTCTCAAAGACGATGAAGGAAATTTCCACTTATAATTTAAAGATTTGGTACAAAATAATTAGTAACAAAGATTTTTTTTAAATAAATAAATTATAAAAGTGTAAAATATGTAAGAACAAAATATTTGGGGGTAAAAAAGTACTATAAAAGAAAGTAAAACTCCAAACTAAAAATAAAAAACAAAAGTGAAAATAAGAAATAAAACAAGACAAAAAGATAATAAAAGGAAAGAAAAAACGCTAGACTTTTCCGTCAAATACAATGTATAATAAATAACATAAAGGAATAAAACAACAATTTCTAAACGTTCTTGTAGACATCAATAGCGTTATTGAAAATATTTTCATAATCATTAAAAACCACCATTACCAAAACCCATGCCCGTAGATTGTAAACCTAATGGTGCACCTGGCGCAGTACCAACTTGACCACTAGTAATCATCAATGGTTGACCGACAGTTGGGGTTTCTTCAGCAATTTTTTCCTTTTCTTCTCTTGCTTTTAAATCCTGGTAAACAGCCTCAATCTTTTTTTGATTTTCCTTGGCAATAGAAATTTGATATGGTTTAGTCAAGTCTTCTAAGCCATTCAACCAAGAAAGTTCCAACACAACATCATATTCAATGTATGAATAACATGCATATAATGTAGCAACCATACATTCACGATTACCGGTTTCAACAAAATATGAGAGTAAATCAGAAACAACTTTTGAAGATTTTGAAATTGCAGCGGTTTCAATAGCATCGGACCAAAGACCATCTGCCTTAAGTAAGGAAATTGCCTTGTTGTATTTTTTATTGTTTCTGTAAATGATAGCAGCAAGTTTTCTAAAGAAAATCAATTCATGTTTTTCTAATCTTTCAGCAAGTCCAATAGCATCAAATTTGTCGTGTGAATCAATTGCAATACGTAATGATTTATAATCTTCTTCTTCAATTAATAAGTCATGATAAGCGGAATTAACCACAGAATTATTCTTCTCTAAAACAGAAATCAAGAATGGTTTGATTAATGGTAGATTATCAGATTTTTGGAAAATCTTAACAACTCTTGGTAAATCTAATCTTGGGGTTAAAACAGCAAGTAAATCAATTAACAAAGTTGGATGTAAATTGGTATAGAAGTTGATAGCTCTGTAATAAATTTCCAAGTTTGAAACTTTGACAATAATTTCCTTAAATGAAGAATGTTCGAAAGCACTCTCAGATCTCTCAATCATTGCCAATGCAGCATTATCCCATTCATCATAATGACAGTATAAGAAGATCAATTCAGGCCATAGGTGTGCTTCTTCACAAGCCCTGATAACTTTAGGAATATTAATTCTTGACCAGAACAATTTCAAATGTTCCATAGTCTTTGATGGATCATATTTGGTGTATAAAATAGCAAGTTCAGTAAACATACCCATGTGAGCTCTTTCTAAAGAGAGACCATTTTCAAACAATGAAATTAATTCCTTAAAATAACCATTATATTCGTATTGTGTAACTAATGGGGCTAATTCTTCAGCGTGAACAATTAAATGTAAACCACACATTTGTGCCAATTTGAACTCCTTGTTTTCAATACATGCTTGATTAACTTGTTTCCAAACTTGAACATTTGATGCCTTTCTAGCACAATCAACAGCAGCGGTGTAGTCCTTTAAGAAGACCAAAGTTGAAGCTAATTTAGAATAATTGGATATATTTTCAAAAATTGACTTAGCTGCCTCATAATTTCCATTATCATATAATTTATCACCAATGCTATTTAGATCAGCAACATTGGTCAATTTCAAGAATCTTTCAATATCACTCAATTTGCCTAAACTTGCGTATGCATTAATAATTGCACCATCAATTAATGGTTCTCTTAAAGTCTTTCTAGCCATTAATAAATATGGAATCAATTCTTCTTCCTTACCAGCATGTTCGGCAACTTCTATAACGTTGGCAAAATTGGATGGATCTTCTGCTTTCATATATGCATTAATGGCCTCTGGAATTCTTAAACCATTTAATTGCGCTTCACCTAATTGTGACCAAATTTCTGGTTTATCTAATTTTTCAGCATAATCTTCACCTCTATCTAAAGACATGATATCTTCAACCAAAACTTTCATTGCAGCTGGAAAGTTTTCAAACCTGTTATAAATTTCAAAAGCTTCTTCGTACAATTGATTTTGAACACAAATTGGAGCAACTTCATCAGGATTATAAGCATCAATCTTTTCGATATAGTTCATAATACGAGATGGTTCAACTTTAACAGCGGTTAAAATTAATAATGCTTGTAATGAAGGATTATCATTAAATGGAGATGGTTCCAAAACAATCTTCTCTAATAAATCAATTAATTCACTTTGAAGTTGGTTATCCATAAAAGCCTTAACAGCAATTGAAATTGGTTGTGGGTCTTCTAATTCAGGGATTCCAGTACCAACAACTTGATCAACTAACTGTTTCTTATAAATATTATCAGGGGTTAAGACTTTCGCCCATAATTCCAAGTCGGATCTCTTCAATAAATATCTTGCTTGATATTTAAACATGGAGTTTTCATTAGTAATATTGATTAATTCATCATCATTTTGACCTTTATCATAAGCAATATATGCTAAGAAAGGATCTCTCTTTTCACAATATTTACCAACAATTAAAGTATCGTATTGATCATTTTCCTTCAAGAATTTTTCAGGATTGTTGTTAGAATCAATGTAAATTTTAGCTAAAGTATCATAAACAGCTTTATCTTGAGAACCAGCAGCTAATGTTGCTTCTAAAAACGGTAATAAAATCTTTAATCTATTTCTCTTTTCAACTTCATCACATAATTCACCAATTGGGACTTGACCTAAAACTGATTGTAAAAGGGATTTAATGATACTTTCATCACAATCAACATCTAAAAGTGCAGCAATAACTTGCGGGGTCTTAGATGGATTGACTTGCTGAACATAAACTTCAATAAATTTAAAATATTTATTCTTGTAAAGGTAAAGAATCAAATCATGAACAAAATTAAATCTATCGCAAACAACAATTAATGGTAATTGATCTTCTAATTGAGTTTCCTTTAAAAAATTTTTAACCTTTTCACCATCATAAACATTATTATCTCTAACAATTCTTTCAATTTCCTTAACTTGACCTAATTTAGCAGCACATTGGATATATTTCAAAACAACTTCAGAGTCTTGAGTAACATTGACAATAGATGATAAGTAATAGTATAAACCTTCAACAGAATTATAATCTTCAAATACTTTGATTAAGGTAATTGGTCCAATCAAGTCTGAATATTTAGTTGCAACTTGTATTGCAACTTGAAGATTTTGAGCAAGATTATTTGAAAGCATTTCTCTCAAGCAAGTAACACATTGATCAACTTGTAAGTTACCAAAATAGGAAACTAACCAGTCGGTTGGTAATGCATTAGCATGAACAATAACTCTCTTAATATCTTTGATATTATCATATAACTCTAATGCCCTTTGGTACAAACCTGCTTTTTCACATAATGCAGCAATGGTTGGTTTATCATAATGAGAGAACATATTGTTACCCAAAATAGCATCAGCAACTTGAGGAGCATGCAATAAATTAACTTCTAATAATTTAGTTTGTAATTGACCATCAGCTGGTTTATCACCCTTCAAAGCATCTAACAAGAAAGCAGTTGCCTGTTGAATATAGTTTTGAGAGAAGAAGATATCTGCAATTTGTTGAATATTGGTATCAGGTTGGGTTTGTAACAAAGAAGTTGCAAACTCGGCTGCTTTGTCTGGGTTTACTCTCAAGATGTTTTGAATCAAAACAGTGAAGTTAGGAGTATAACCAACTTTTTCACAAAATGGAATTATCTTGTCAAATTGCCCTAATTCCGCTAAACATAAGATGACCTTGTTTGGAGCATTTCCCTTATAATAAACAGCTAAAGCTAAAGTAACATTAAGAGGTTTGATTAAGTCACCTAGTTCCTCAGATGTATCTAATTTATCTTCCTTCAAATATTTTTCTAAAGTTTCTACTCTATTTTGTTGAATCAAAGGTCTAACTAATTCTAAAGTTTCAAATTTGTTAAGGGATCCTCTATCTAATAAGAAAACTAAGTATTGTAAGAAAGGAGCTGGTTGTCCCGGTTGTGATGGTAAACTCTTCAATCTTGAGATAGTATCAGGAGTTCTTAATTGGGAGGAGGAAGCAGCAATTTTGACAGCAGATTGATAATCGCCAGTAGCAATGGATTGGTTGAATTGTTGAGTAAATAAGTTTTCGGCACCAGGTAAGCCACTTCTCGATGCCAAACTTAAAGCTAACTCTACATCACCCAAATTGTTTAAAATATAAGGAATTATTCTTTCTGTTGAAATGTCAACAGCTAAAACATTACCAGATCTGTTAATTGTAATTATACCACCATTGTTATCAAAAGCGGCACCGGTGAAAACAGGATCAGAAGAAATTCTATTAAGGAAGATTTTCTTACCTGTTTCAATATCATATAAATGAATAAATCCAAGTTTTGTTAAGATATAAACAATGCCATATCGTGAAGATAATTGAATTGCAACAGGGAAATCGTTACCAACTTCAGTTGGGAAGAAAACGTCGACTGACTTTTTAACAAAGGCAGGGGCGCCATCTTGATGGTCAATTTCGTTAATATGCAAAACACCTCCGGATTCTGTTCTTGAAGCAAATGCAAACAGTTGAGTATCAATTGCTGAACCTTGAAGCTTCAATTGAGTGAAGTTACAAACGTGACCTTCGATTGGTTGTGATACGTTTCTATCTTTTGAAAATAACTGAATATGACCGACAATTCTACCATTTTCCTGTGCAATACCACCAATAGCAAACCAATTCAAATTTTTGTTTGCAGAAAGTTGAGTAATTTGGCAATCATTCAAACTAATATGTCTTGAGGTCAATAAAACAGGACCTGCATCTGTACCATCGAAAACATTCCAAGTATAGACAGAATTGATTGTTATTAAACCTAAAGTTTGTTCATCTAACCATTTCCAATATACAATTTTTTCAGACATTATATTTGATTTAAGCCTTTGTTTAGTTTCTAAGTTAAAGATTTGGATAGTTGTATCATTTGCTCTCAAGGAAATAACCATTTGATTAGGGTGCATAATGACAGAATCTGCAGACATCGATTTTCTAATGACATTATTGTTATTTTTCAAATCGACAATGACTGCCGAATTGCCAGATTCACCAGATTCACGGCAACAAACATAATGATCGGATTCTAATGTTGTACTTAAGAAGTTGAATGATTGAGGATTTATACCTAATGATGACAATTGACAAACGTCAACCAATTCAATTGGAGGAGCCTCTGACATGATTGGTATATTAAATGTTAATGCAATTGACTGTAATTGGCTTTGTGGAGAAGGTGTGTAAGAAGGAAGGTGGGGAGAAGTGGCGTATATATGGATAAATGATATCGGTATAACCGACATCAACATATTTGCCCTACATTGACCTGGACGAGCAAAAGGGGCGAAAAACGCAGAGCGAAATGCGAAGAGTGAGGAATTGAAACTTGCTTACCTGTTCTCAGAAGATATGCGTCGGTCGACGTGGAGTTTCTTTTTACGGGTCCATTCGGCATTTTGATTTGGGATTTGGGATCAGCGGTCGACAATCGACGATCGGCGCTTTAGGATTTTCCATTTTTCAGACTTCAGACGCGTCTTAGTGGGATTACCCCCTTTCTAAAATTCGTAAGTGTTAGAGTATAAATAAATTATTACACAATAATGAAAGAAAAATAATCACGGAAAGTATGACATAGATGATAGCTTATATATAAAAAAATTATATAATGAGGTATATTAAAAAGTTATTAATAATTAAAACAGGATGCGTGCAAGAATTTTTTTTGGAGTTCTTCAATATGATAATAATTGATCACAATGCTTTCAAAGCAATATTAATTAAATGCATATTTAACAGTCAACTAATTCAACAATTTCTAAGTTGACTGGGTAACAAACACTACCAATGTCCTTGGAGTATAAGTTGTAGAAGTTACCTGACAAACATTGGTAGAAAGTGGTTTGGTTACCAATAGCTAAGTAACCATCATCAGAAATGGCCCAACCGTTAGCATAGATTGCACCAGCTTGTGGTGGAGGACCATCGAATTGGAATTGGTAATTAGCGACAATGGAACCAATTCTACCCTCAGCATCAGTTAAGACACCATCGTGTAATTCCATACTTAAAGTACCATTGCTCTTACATGCTTGGTATTCAATGATATCTTCAACAGATGATGCGGTAGATGAGGATGATGAAGTTGACAAAGTTGTGGAAGCTGCAACATCTGCATGAGCATTAGTAGTGGTAGAAGAAGCGGAAGCTTGGACTTGACCATCACCGATTTGAGTAACGGCTTCAGTTGACTTTGTGGAGCTGGAAGTGGAGGTAGAAGTTGTAGAAGTAGTTGCTTGAACTTGACCATCACCGATTTGAGTAACAGCTGCTGCTGTAGATTTTTCAGTAGAAGTAGATGAAGTAGAGGTAGAAGTGGTTGCTTGAACTTGACCGTCACCGATTTGAGTAACTGCAGCTGCAGTTTCTTTTGCTTTGGTAGAGGTAGAAGTGGTTGCTTGAACTTGGCCATCACCGATTTGAGTAACAGCTGCTGCGGTCTTCTTAGTGGAAGTAGAGGTAGAAGTGGTTGCTTGAACTTGACCGTCACCGATTTGAGTAACAGCTGCTGCGGTCTTCTTAGTGGAAGTAGAGGTAGAGGTAGTAGCTTGAACTTGACCATCACCGATTTGAGTAACAGCTGCTGCAGTCTTCTTAGTGGAAGTAGAGGTAGAGGTAGTAGCTTGAACTTGACCATCACCGATTTGAGTAACAGCTGCTGCGGTTTCTTTGGTAGAAGTAGTAGAGGTAGTCTTCTTGGTTAATGATGTGGATGAAGTACCAGTAGTAACTTGAATTTGGCCATCACCAATTTGTGTTGCTTCAGCTTTTCTAACATTCTTTGCAACAGCTGAAGATGATGAAGTACTAGTAGCAGAACTGGAAATTTCTGAACCAATTGTATGAACTGCGATACCGAAGGTACCAGTATATTCAGTGTAACCACCCTTTAAAGTTGCAGATGGTTTTAAAGTAGTCCATGCAGAAGATGGAACGGTTGCTGCAAGAGCATTACCGACCATTGCCATAACACCTAAGTTTCTGTATTGCATTTTTATTATTTGTATATGTGTGTTTGTTTGTCGTTACAAATGTATAACTTTTCTTGATAAAAAGATAGAATATAAGATTGTATAAAAAAGAAAAGAAAGAAAGAGTAGGAACCACTAAGAAGTAACGGGGGACAGGGTTATATTTAAATCAATCCTACCGTCGACCATGTTGAACGTGTGAAAAAAAATGGTAAGAAATGTGATCTCTCCATTCCGGTATAAGGTTACTATAATTAGCCCCAAAGCGGCACAGTAAGTGCCCCTTTACCCTCCTCGAGGCAAAGTGGGACTCATCACATTTCCGGAACGGGAAACGTAATTGTAAGCAGGCTTAAAGCCCTCCCCGCGATCTATGCCTTCGTTCCAAATGCGCAACTCGGCTCACAGATCATTCTCCCTTCTCCTTTCCCCTGCGACCCAATCGTGGCTTCCCACGCGGACGCTTCGGTCCTTTTTTGCTATTTTTAGATGATCTCTCCGCCAAAAACGTCCATTTTTGTTGGCGCTTCCGCACTATCCGTTTCCCAAGGCCTTTAGCTAGCAAATTTAAAAAATCTATTTTCCAAATTCCCGGTGAGCAATATATAGGGCTACACGCCCTTATTTTTCCGTTATGGTGCTACTTCTCTATTGATCTCCTATCGATATAGGCTTTTAACTTTACTATTTACTTAGGATTATCTACTTTTTAAATTATTTTGACGTATATTGTGCTTTTTTTAGCTATTTCCCTTTAGTATACCATATATTCACAATGTTTAATTTCTCCTTTGTAACGCAGTGTATCTATTAGATGATATGACCAGCCACCAAAATATTGAAACTTTATTGCATAAATCTAATCTTCAAACAGAAATTGATCCAAAATTTTCATTTGTGTGCCTCGTTTAGAAAAAATTCGTAAATTGTCTATTTTCTGCACCCTTCTCGCCGAATCTAAAAATCTACAAATCTGCAATCCTTTCGATCTCAATCACAAATTGGCGTGAGGTCAGAATCTTACATTTCTCTCCATATCGGTACCAAAATATTTCTTTGTTTTTTCTTTGACTTCGGTCTTTTCCCCTATAATGCAGAATCCTCTAGTTTTTGGTAATGGCTTCAAGGCTGAGAATATATATAAATATATATATAGAGCCATCCAGTTTCCTTTTGCATTTCTTTTTCTCTATTCAAGCAGTTTTTCTCGAATAATGATATCTGAAGTATTCAATCTCGCGTCGCTTCCGCCTCGTTTGTCCCCTTTTAGGTCCTTACATTTCTAATTTCGGAAAACTAATTGGAATGAAAGAGAACTAATAGAATATCCAACATATATATTGACCTAGCCCTCCAGCGATATTTTTTAAGGACAATATTTAGAGATAGCACCCATCTACACTACACCCCACACATATAACTGAAAACTAGTGTTTATGATACACTTTATAAGCTAATTTTATCTTTTGTTTACATTTGGGATTACAAAATATTATATAAAGCATAGTATATTACTAACTAAGAGAGACGGGAGCACAAAAAAAAAGTTAGAACTTACAAAAAAAAAAGAAAAGCCTAAATTCTAAAAAAATAGCTCATTACAAAGAATTTTCTCGATTATTTTACCATTCGCTTCCGGTAATGATGATAATGATGATGATGATTGAGGTGAACCTTCGTTTCCAGTTTCCTCCATTCTTCGAATAGTATTGAGTAATTCATCTTTATTATCACTTCTAACACTGGAGACTACACCAAGTGATTCGAATGCATTTGCAATTTCAACTTGATGGTTATCCTTCAACCCTTCATTAATCATAACAATTAACCGTATTTCATTTCCCGCATTCACCCGCAAAGTATCTATTATTGATCCAGTACCGGCATGTGATATTACAAGTTTGCTGTATTGGGTATAATGCTGTATTAATTTACTATCAAATTGGATACACTTCACAGTTATTGTGTGATCTTTCTTGTATTCGTATGTAAAACTGATGTTGTAACCTGTATTGTTCTCTTCATCAATGAACTGTTTAAAATTGAATACAGTGTCGCCAAGATTTTTGATTAAGTTTTGAACAAAAACAATTGACTCGTCGGACTTCCCGTATTGTATCACAATGTTGTCATATTGCAATTCTATTAATAGATCCAAAAATTCTTTTCGTATCACACCAGCAATGAGCCCCTTAAAGGTCACCGTTGCCCCTGTTGTAACTAAAACTTGCTTCATTATCTCACACTAATCCCAGAAAAACGTATGTGCATTTCACTATCCCACAGTTGTCAGCCAAGAATTCACCAACAACGGGTAGGGCAGCCCCTAATGATAATAATTTCGTGGTTCTTACACGCTAAAAACAAACTAAAGCCTAAAGCGCAAAGTTTCTCTCCTATCTCCTTTCCCCTTTAACACAAGATCTGCAATTGTCGTGCCGACGCGTCGTTCGGTAGATTGGGTCCTGGGGGCAGGGGTCAGGATGAAGGGTAGAGGGATGAAGGAGTGAAGAATAAAATCTCCTTTTATACTTTAACTGATAGATAATACTAGGTGACGGAATATACATATAAATAAGTTAAATGAGAATACCAAGGTGGGCATCCTGGCAGCCATGAAAATCAATCAATTTGCGTATTGTTTCCTCAGTGATTTGCCCTTTACTTTAAATGTTGGATATCGGTTTTAATTTAACTGCGGGAATAAAATTTCATAGTGTTGATTTATTATAGGCTAGAGGTTAAACTACACCTAAATTTTAAATTTTGGGCATGTTTTCAAATAACACTACTTCAATTATTTATTACCATTTTTTAGTTTCAATTAATACTTTGGAGTTGACCCAGTCTTACAAAAATGTCATCATCGGATAACACCAAGATTGTTGAGAGAATCATTAAACATATGAACAAAGACCATGCACACAATATCGAAGATATCTTGGTAGTTTATGCCCATGTTGATTCAGACATTGCAAGTCGTCGTCCAGCTATGGAAGATTTAGACTTACAAGCCATGACAATGTCATATATTGACATGGAAGGGACAAAATGTAATATTAGAATCCCAATTCAACCAACAATGGAATCATTCAGTGAATCACGTTCAAAATTGGTTGAAATGTCACAAATTGCGGCTAGAAAACGTGGATTTAGTGAATACTTGGTCAATGACGTTCCATTTATGAAAACTTCTAAAGATTGGATATGTATGGTTATTTTTTTCTCATTATACTTTTTTGCACTGAAACCACATTATTTGGAATATTTGGTAAACGATATTCTCGAAATTTCGCCAAATGTTGCCAAATATATACTTGATTATCATGTTACGTTATTCAGAACATTATTGGTTATACATTCTCTTGAGGCGATGATTATTCTATATCCATTATTAAGAAAGTTCAGAATGGGAACGTTGAAGAAGTTTACATGTTTATTTTTAACACTGGTAGAAGGTATAATTTTCTTAAGTGCATTCAAGGAAGCTGTTGATCGTGCACAAAATCCAAAAAGAGCAAAGGAAAAATAGGTCAATTTAATGTGTAGTTAATACAGTTTTATATAGTTTTATACAACAGTTGAAAGTACTGTAATTAATCCATTGAGTAATATGAAGCACTCGTTTTTTCACCATCTATTACTTCAGTTTTAGATACCCAGCTAAATAATGCTTTATGTCTTATCAATTCCCTACGTTTTAATAAATTTTGTTTTCGTCTTTCCTCTTCTTCTGCCTGTTTCTTCACATCCACTTTTTCAATTTTCCTATGTAACAATTTCTTCAAAGTTTCCTTCTTTTCAGCCTCCAGCTTACGAGCATTGAATGTTTTCCGTTTTCTAGCGGCTTCTGCCTTTCTCAATTGGATTTCCTCCTCCGTTAACGCTTTCTTCTTTTTACCACCTTCCATAAGTGCCATAACACTCTTTGGTAATTTCTTCCCGTTATAATACTCGAGTGTCAGGTCCTCTGGATCTTCCGAACCATCAAACATTTGCGATCTCTGTCGTTCACTCAATTTTGACAAGTCAAAGTCACTTTGTTCATTTTCTCCATCGGAATCTAAATCGCCATTTATTTCTTCATCGTCATCATTTTCTTCATTATCATCTTCTTCTTCTTCTTCTTCTTCTTCTTCCTCCTCCTCCTCCTCCTGCTCCTCATTTAAATTCATATCCTTCCTATTAGACTTTCCTTTGACATTTTTAGATAAGGAACCATTTTCTTCAAAATCACTTCCAAAATCATCCTCCGTCGGTTCTGTATAACTGATTTTTACATTTCTCGTCCTGGAAACACCCTTACTATTTTTAGCCTTTGTTTCCTTCCTATTATTTGACTTATTCTTTGGTTTTAAAATTTCTGATAATTTCTTACTATTATTAAAAGTTAATGTGACAGAGAATCTATTGTCACCTTTCCTTCCTTTCTTAATTGATACACGATTGAGATTCTTTTTCTCTTTTCTTGAATCATTTATTATCTCTTTCGAATATTTCAACTTCAATTTAGCACCCGCAATGGAATTAGTGTTTATGTGATTTTTCTTGCTTAATTCTGTGTTTTCTTCTTCTTCTTCATCTTCATCTTCTGCATCATCAAATTCATCGTATGCATCCTCTGCCTCTATTGCACCATCATCCAATGATTCATCGTCTTCATTATCTTCATCGTCATCGTCATCACCGAGTAACCCTTCTGCTTCAAGTTCATCCACTAATCCGTTTTCCTCTTCTTCCTCATAGGTATCTAGCCTGTTGTATTCATCTTGTAATTTTTCTTCCGTTATAGTCTTCTGTTTTCTTTGTCTGGTAGACATTTTTATTTTTCTGAGTGTGTTGACTTTGCCTTTTTTTAATGAAGTGAAAAACAAATCGGGCGTACATTCAAAATCTTCACCATCTACTATCTGTTCCATCTCAAGTTACAAGACTTGCAGGTCTCTTAGATGTGTGTTACCCTTCAACATGTGCGGTGCACGGGTGTTCTTACCTTGAAACCTTTTGCTTCCCTCTTTTTCTTTTTCAGCTTTCCGCTTTCCGTTTGTGTGGTTTCTTCAGTATAACCCATCTTTTGAGTGATTAGTGATAGGTGAATATTTCGTGCCAAGAGATTTTATAGAGCTATCCGCTGCAGCCAAACACACGAAAGCATAGTGGACCTAGAAAGGAAAAACAGAGTGGGTCTGTATCACAGAAATACAAAATTTACAATAACATCTAGGAAAGAAAGCCAATAAATATATCATCATGCAAAAATCATCCATATCGGATGATCCGCATGGGTTCAGCATAGAAAATATCCACGGAATTGATAATTTAAACGATTTACATTTGAGTCAACTTAACAACCAACTAAGATACGAACTTCGAAATTTAAATACGGATGTTGATGTGGGATTACATATATCGGATGACGATGAAGACGATGAGGATGAGGGGGAGGAGGATGAGGGAGAATTCGATGATGATGGAAATCTGATAAGTAGTAAAGGGATATTAAGGTCTAAAATACACACGGATTCTACTATTTTAGAACAGACTTTGAATAGTGCATTTCCCGATAGTGAGAGTGAACCATTTAAAAATTATATTAAATCGATAGTTGATCGTGGTCATAATGAAATCAATAGTGATCATAATCATACAAATAGCACTATACAAGCATATTTGTATTTGAAAAATCTTAATGATCAAGAAAACAAGCTAGATAGTTATCAAATAGAAGTTCATGATGGCAATAATGCGAATAAAAAGGCTAATACCGAGAACATTGATAGCCATAATGAAGATACCAATAACCACAATAGAAATACCATTGATGCCACTAGTAGTAGTACTGCTACAAAAACGATAGCCATGACTGATAGCAGTATTAATACAAGTGCTAGTAATAAGAAGAAAAATAATAACAGCAATGTACTTCGAAGGAAACTTAATTTAGCAAATGTAAAAGGTGAAATACCTATAGCTCCAAAAGAGAGGGCGATCAAAAGGATGAAAATTGGGAATTTCAATATTATTCAGAATAAAAATCATGTTGGGCATATGGATAAAAATGGAAATATGAGGGAGAATATGAACGGGGGTGGTATAGAGGAAGATATTAGTAATGACAAGAAGAGAAATGGTAGTGGAATGAATAATGGTGTTAATGAAGGAGGAATTGGATTACCGTCGAATATTAAAAAATGTTCTAGATGTAGAATGAAAAGAATACATGAGACAACGGAAGAATTGGAGAAATATCAAACGTGTATGCAATGTCGTGAAAGGCGTAAGGTTAGGGATCGGAAACCTAGGGTATTGGTGAAACTTCCTAATTTATCAGATGATTGGAAGACATATCTGGGTAAGGTTGCATTAAATACTGTTATTGATTTATACCAACATAACTATCGTGCATATACGGATGAAAATGAATTTCCCAGATATCGAGCTGATGAATTGACGCTACCACTGGTTCAATCTATTGGGGAAAGGATTGTTGAGAGATATATTCATCCATTACAGGATGTTACTGGGTTTAAATTTGCCGTTAGGGATCATCATAATCCTCCATTGTATGATCAAAATCGAGCAAAGAAGATTACGTGGATGTTTATCTGTTCACAGGATAAGTTTCGTAGGCGGAAAAGTCGAAGTGAGAATAAGAGACAAGTTTCAAATCGATTGAAGACGGAGGAATGTTGTTCCAAGATTACATTAAGTTATGATATTGTCTATGGGATCGTTCAAATTAGTTATAATCATAAACATCACAAACCACTGAAGGCATTGAGTGGTATTGGCAATAATGATAGTAATCTTGTTACTAGTAGCGATATTAGTATTGGTAATTGTGGAAATGGTCAAATTGAGAACGATGATTCATTTGACGTTGGTGGGACTGCGTATATGACAGGTGGTGATAACGATCACGAGAATATGGAAGGTTGTAATGAAGACGCCGATACGGGAGTGAAGGGGATAGAAGAAGAAGTGGTATTGGAACATGGTAAAGAAATCAAGAAATACGATGCAAGTAGAGAAGTCATTGAGGCTGCCGCTGCCGCCGTTGCCGCTGTGGCGGCCGCCGGAGTAGACGGAGTAGACGGCGTGGACGGCGTGGAGAAGCAACATGGGGAGAGAAATCCGGAGGACAAGGTGTTTGACAACGAGCACTTTGGCAACCTCAACATGAGTATGATGGATGTGGAGGAGGGAGATGTTGGGGATGTTGGGGACGTGGACATCGACGTGGACGACGTGGCGGAGATCGCCAAGTTGTTGAAGCAAGTGCAACAGGCGCAGAGCCGGCGGCTCTGCTACGAGGAGGAACTGGAAAATTAGAAATTAGCGGTTAGCAATTAAGCAATTAAGTAATTAAGCGGTTAGCAATTAGAAAATGGCCGCGAGCCTGGAGCGGTGGGGTCCGGTGCGGATAGCAGAGGGATGGGAAGTGAGGAGGGGGGGAGAGAGAAGGGTTGCCTCCATCCATTTTACACCTGTGTAGTTACCTACCATTCTTTATATTAAACTGTATAAAAAAAAATCAAAGTTTCTCTTTCTTCAGAGAATAGCACAGTTACCAAAAGTCAATCTATGTTTGCCCTCAGATCAAACACAAGAGCGGGTCATCTCCTCAGGAACACCTACAACCCTGTCAGGACCGCATCCGCTAACAACCTATTGAAAAGATCACTTTCAACGGCCAAAAATGCAAATAAAACTCAACATAAAACTCAAAATGAATATGAAAACGGGCAATCAAACTCAAACTCTAGCAAAATCATTAAATCGGGTATTTTCGCATGGTCTTTCCGTGCCGCTGTCTTTTCAGGTATCGCAGGTTGGTGTTATCTAACATGGTTGGTCTATAAGGAATCAAACCCTGGTGATCAATTACCACAGACTGAATTGAAAGAAAACGGTAATAAAAAGAAAAATATCGTCATTTTAGGTTCCGGTTGGGGTGCAATTTCCTTTTTAAATGGTTTAGATACAACTCAGTATAACGTTACCATCGTCTCCCCAAGAAATTATTTCCTCTTTACCCCTCTATTACCTTCCGTTCCAAGTGGTACCATTGGTATCAAATCAATTTGTGATTCGGTTAGAACAATTGCTAGACAAACTCCTGGTGAAGTCACTTATTTAGAAGCAGCAGCAACGGATATTGATCCTGTGAAAAAAACAGTCTCAATTGAGCATAAATCTCCAAGACTTTTAATTGGTGATGCCTTCACAAATGAAAGGGAACCAATAGAAACAACCCTATCGTATGATTACTTAATCTATGCCGTTGGTGCAACCGTTAATACTTTCAATATCCCAGGTGTTTATGAACATGCGTCCTTTCTTAAGGAGGCCAATGATGCAACCGCCGTTAGACAGAAAATCTTCAACCAAATTGAAGCTTCAAGGTTATTACCAAAGGATTCACCTGATAGGAAAAGATTGATGACCTTTGTCGTCTGTGGCGGTGGTCCAACGGGTGTCGAATTGGCTGCAGAAGTTAAAGATTATATTCACCAAGATTTATCAAAATTTATCCCAGGTATAGAAAAGGAAATGGAAGTCACATTAATTGAGGCACAACATAATGTCCTATCAATGTTTCATCCAAGATTGATAGAATATACCAAAGATGTCTTCAAACAACAAGGTTTAAATTTAAAAACTGATACAATGGTTAAAAAAATTGATGAAACTAATGTGTACGCAACTTATCGTCACCCTGATGGTAAAACTGAAGATATTGAAATCCCTTATGGTACGTTGATTTGGGCAGGTGGTAATAAACAACGTGCAATAACATCAAAATTATCCTCTAAAATTCTAGAACAACAAACCGCTAGAAGAGGTTTATTAGTTGATGATTATCTTAAATTAGATGGTGATGATTACATCTATGCCCTTGGTGATTGTACTTTCACTGCAAATCCTCCTACAGCCCAAGTTGCTCATCAACAAGGTTGTTTCTTGGCTAAACATTTCAATAAACAAGCTAAAATTGATGATTTGAAATATTTAATCAATAATAGTACCGATCAAAAGGAAATTGGTAAATTCTCAAGACGTCTTGAAATTAATGAAAAAACTGACAAGCCTTTCCAATATATTCATCAAGGTTCTCTTGCTTACATTGGTTCCGAACGTGCAGTTGCAGATTTATCTTGGGGTGATTGGTCAACTGTTGCTTTAGGTGGTAACATGACCTTTTTCTTTTGGCGTAGTGCTTATGTTACCATGTGTTTGGGTATTCGTAATAAAATCTTTGTTGTTTCAGATTGGTTAAAAGTTGCTATTTTCGGTAGAGACTGTTCTTCCAACGATTAAGTCTTACACCATAAATTACTATTATACTATTATGTATTCTAACTAGAGTTAACTATATTCCTAAATTTCTAAAATTTCTTAAAGATTTAATTCTCACTTTTTTTTCTTCTTTATTTTTTAATTATTATTTACTTTACAGTTTATTTAAATAAAATATATCGATTTTTCAACTATTTTTTTTTTCCTTTAAAAAGGTTTGGCACATTTTCTCTTTTCAACTTCACCTGTACCTGGTGCTACCATTGTCTCCCAATCCAATGGATATAGCAGTTCACCATCTTCATTACGTGCAAATACTACACCTAAGTCATTTCTAGCAGTTGATAAATAGAACATCGCACCATCACCTAAAGATAACACGGTAGCACGTATTATATCTCCAGGTTGGAAACATTCCCAAGTTTTGACACTATCACGTTCCGTAGAACGAACATCTTGTGACCTAATCAATGCTTTGAAAAATTCTCCCGATTCAGTAGGTAATAAGTTTAATAATTGCAGACTGTCATTATTATTGTTATTGTTATTGTTATCATGTTTAGGTAAAACGCTTAAAATCTCAACATTCACTCTTTGATGTGTCATTTTGTTCACCTTGGCCAAAACTAAATCACCAACTTGTGGTGTCACTGCTTTATAGCTTCTACATTTGATTTCATTGATGCCATTATCGGAAGACTGTTTTTCCTTTCTTGGTATCACAGATACAATTTTAACGTTCTTGTTTGATTCTGTCGATTCTGTCGATTCTGCTTCAACTTTATCTGTTATATGTACAAATCCTAATGTTGTAGAAATCAAGGTTGGAATATGTTGGTTGTTGAAAATAATCGACTCTAAACGTACGTTATCTCCAGGTAAAAATTTTATACTTGTTGAATCATCAGTTGGTTGATAAATCGGTAAAATTGGTTGACCTGGTAATACTTTCTCAGGATAGTCTGATAAACTCATAATTGATAATGTTTATTTTATTGAATTATCTAAATTTAGGAATGTGATTGAACTTATCTTCAAAGGAATTCACTCGTTGAATATGTGTTCCAGACTTCAACTTTCAACTTTCATGTAAGAAATTTTTAAAATTAGCTTACGTAATTTCTGAGGATTTTTTTTCCGTATTTTCGCATTTTTTAACATTTTCCAACATTTTTTTTTTCACTTTTGCAAAAAAAATTTTAAGCATTCTACTGTCTTTTTTTTTTAATCCTCTTCTTTTTATATTGTGATACTAAAAAATTTTCTTCTTCTTTTTCCTTAACCCTAACTCTTCTTCTTTCTTTTCCTCTTTTCGTTTCCCTTTCTAATTTCACTTATATTTTCTCTCTTCAATTAATAATTCATTGATCACACAGTTCACAATGGCTAAGGCAGATACCAAGAAATCTAAGAAATCCGTTCAAAAGAAACAAGAAGAAAAGGCTACCAAGACAGTCCAAGAAAAGAAAGAAGAATCTTCCTCTTCTGGATCCGAGGCTTCTTCATCCGAATCTGAATCCGAATCTGATTCTGGTTCCGATTCTGATTCTGAATCTGAAGAAGAAAAGGAAGAAAAAAAGGAAGAAGCAAAGGCTGAATCTTCTGATTCCGGTTCTGACTCTGACTCTGACTCAGATGACGAAGAAAAGGAAGAAGAAAATTCAAAAAAGAGAAAGTCGGATGAATCAAGTGAAGAAGAATCTTCTTCTGATTCCCCAGAACCAGAAACTAAGAAGGCAAAGACTGAATCTACTTCAGAACCAGCAACCCTTTTCGTCGGTCGTCTTTCATGGAACATCGATGATGATTGGTTAAAGCGTGAATTCGAAAAATACGAGGGTTTAATTAGTGCGAGAGTTATCTCTGATAGACAATCCGGTAGATCTAAGGGTTTTGGTTATGTTGACTTTGAATCCAAGGAAGTTGCTGAAAAGGCACTTGCTGAAATGAATGGTGTTGAAATCGACGGTAGACCAATCAATGTCGATTTATCAACCGCTAAACCAAGACAAGCTAATGACAGATCTAACGAAAGGGCTAAAAAATTTGGTGATGCAAAATCAGAACCATCTGATACTTTATTCATTGGTAACTTATCCTTTGATTCCGACAAAGATTCAGTTACTGAATTCTTTGCTGAATATGGTCCAGTTATGGGTGTTAGATTGCCAACTCATCCAGAAACTGAACAATTAAAGGGTTTCGGTTATGTCCAATTCTCATCTGTTGAGGATGCTAAGAAGGCTTTAGATAACTTAAATGGTGAATACTTGAACAACAGAGCTGTCAGATTAGATTTCTCCACTCCAAAACCACAAAATAACGGTGGTAGAGGCAACTTTGGTGGTAGAGGTAGCTTTGGTGGTAGAGGTGGCAGAGGTGGTCGTGATAGACAAGGTGGCGGATTCAGAAACAGTGGTTCCGGTGCAAACTCTGTTCCAGTTAACAACTTCAGAGGTACTAAGAAAACTTTCGATTAAATTCAAAAATAAATTAAAATTCTTTTAAAAGTTTATTTTTTTTCTTATATTTAGAGATTGATCACCTTATCCTCTCTACCCCGACTATCCAATTGAGTATCTTTTCTTTCCAAGCATCTTCGTGTTCATGTATAAATAGTTTTATTTTTTGTGTCATTCAATTCACGTTGATTTCCCTCGGTTCGCAACAATTTTCAATCTTATAATAAATTAATACTTTATTTTTTATAACATGTATTTTATATATATACTACATTTCATCTTAAATTATAAACATAGATTAAGTAATGTGAATAGAATTTCAAAAAATTTTGAAAAAATCAAAAATAACTCGCGATTATGGCTGATCATATGCAACTTTGAATCTATTTTGATATTTTTGTGCAATTCTTCACATATACCATTATACTTGAATTAATCGAAAACCAACAATATGACAATTTAGTATGATCTTTGTATGTCAATTAAATAATTATTTATGCTATTTTCCTAAAAAAAATTTAAAAAATATAAAATTTTTTAAAATGTGGAAAACCTCTTCGAAAAATTAACATTCGTAGAACATTGAAAATTCCAAGAAATCTTTAAATCCTGAGTTTCTTTATTTCACTACCAAATAACTAGTCAAAACAAATAAAATGACTCTCTTTTACCTCACTTTATATTTTAGAGTGTATTGGATAGTTGCTCACATACTTAGGAACAGTTCAAAAAATAGAGATCAGTCAACAACGGCCAAACATGTCGCAGACCCGCGTATCTCGGCTCCATGCATTGTTTTGGGAATAGTCCTCCACGAGATTCATGTTGCAGACTTTCACGTTCCTTTCGATATCAAACGATGGTTCCATATTTTATTTTTAAATACCTATATAATCCAGTAACAGACCCTCAATTTTGAAAAATACATGTCGTCACCGTTAAAAGGTTCTGGTCATGCCGGATACCGTTCACCAAGAAAAAATAGACTGGTGGATGTGTTAGATATCCATATAGCTAAATTGAAATCTCCGGTGAAAAGATCCATGTCTGAATTAAATAAATTAGCTTACGAACACGCTATCAAGAGCAAATCTGCTATAGTAGATGCCACTGATACCATTGCAACAAATGACAATAGAATTATTGAGGAAATTATAGCAATCAGCAATGAAGATGGATTGGACCCATTATTTCCTGAAGAGGATGAATCAGAACGTAGGGGAAGAAAAAAGAGGATGCCTAAAGTAATAACACGTAAAAACTATTCAACTTCTGAAAAGTCGTTAGAAGAAAGCATACCCTTATTACAGGATGAAACTGGAAATCTAAGTCAAAAAGAGGATGAGGAGGTTGATTTGACACAGTCTCCATCATTAACACCATCTGTCACTCCAACAGCAACTCCAACAAAATCATCATTGAAAGAAGGAATATTAAATCACAGTGAAGAGTCTCCATTGAGAAGGAGTACTAGAAAGAAATTTTCCGTAAGTGATAGATTAGATAGTGTATCAACTGAATCAAGTCCTAGGAAAAAAAGGAATTTACATTCTACGTTCAATAGTATGACAGATTTAATCCCTAAAAATTCTAAGAGTATTAAATTGATGGAACCTCCCAAAATAGATACAGAAGAGGATGATTTATTGCTTACTGACCCTATGGCCAAGCAGAAAAGTTTGTATTATGATGGATTTGAAGCTTATTTTGAACAAAACCAAACAAGGAGTCGACTTTCAAAAAGTTCCATGACTAATGCACCAGATATTTCATACGAGGAGTTTAATACATACAACAAACTTTTAGATTTGATTTGTACAGAGCCAATTAAAAGTTTAAATAGCTTATACGATTTCCAGTTTTCACAGTGGCTCTTTGAGCTACGAGAGGGATTTAATTTGATGCTTTATGGTATAGGTTCCAAAAGAACACTACTTTATAGATTCCTCCATGATTTTATACTACCGGCTGAACGTCATGCAAAATGTATTGTTGTGAATGGATATAATACGGAATTTAATTTAAGGATGTTAATGAGAGAAATATGGAGATTATGTTTCAAGAAGACATTACCTACAGCAAGAGAGGTAAGAGAAGCGTGTAATTTTACTCAATTGGAATTTATGAAATCCAGAAATGAGAATAAAAAGTTGTATATTCTGTTAAATAACATTGATGGAGACTCTTTAAGAAATGATGATTTACAATATATGCTCAGCCAATTAGCCCTAATAAAGCAAATATCGTTAGTTTGTTCACTAGATAATTTGAATATGCCTGTATTTTGGGATGCCTCCGTTTTATCAAATTTTAATTTCATATGGCATAATACGTCTACATTTCAAAGTTATTTTACTGAAGTGAGTTTCAAGGATCCTTTAAGTATTGGTAAAACAGATGAGCTTGTAGGTTCACGTGGTGCTAAGTATGTTTTAAGTTCTTTGACTGGAAATGCTAAAAATCTTTATAAGAATCTGATATTACAACAACTTGAAAAAATTGATGTCTATATTGGTGATGATACGAAGTTAATGGAAAATAGAGGTAACATTAAAGGCTCGATTAAAACCTGCATTTCATTACGTGAGTTTTATGAAATATGTGTTGCAGAATTCATTATTTCCAACGATATATCATTTAGGGCTATTTTGGGTGAATTCGTTGAGCATAAAATGTGTCAATTGACTAGAGATACATCAGGAACAGAAGTCTTGTTCATTTCGTTTACTGTTGACGAAATGGAAAAATTATTAGACGAAGAATTGATGGATTAGAATTATTATGATGTATAGAAATTTGTACTCTATAAATGTTCAAATTTTGAACAAAGCAAAAAAGTTAAAAAAATAAATCTATGAATGTTTTTTGAAATTGAATTTGGATCTACATAGTGGACATGTGGAAGAACCTGAACTCTTAAACCATCTATATAAGCAAGCTGAATGGAAATTATGTTTACAAGTTGGGCAAACTTTATTTGGCGTTGAATGATCAACTGCATTCAAAATTGAATAACAAATTGCACAGTCGTCATAATTTTCAAAATTTGCAGTGACGTTATCCTTAAAATGTTTAATAGCATCCAGAATCGTACCATTTTGGAAATTAATAACATATTGGGTAGACATAATCCATGACCTCCATTTCTTTTCAGCAACACCAATTCTACTGATACCATTTACAGAAATTTGTGATAATGGAAAATTGGCAGGAAGCGTAATTGAAATTTCCATATCTTGTTCATCAATATTATACAAACATTTGATTTCATTGGTTTTACTATTAATGTTAACTTTAAATTCAGAATCTTCAATTGAATTCTTATTTGATAATGTGGACAAAATGTCATTGATTAGTTGTGGACTGATAAAACCAATAATAAAATTTTCTATACGCTGTTTGAGTTGTTTATCTTTAATTGAATGAAACCAATTTTGTGCAAATGTTCCCCCAATATTATTCATGATTTCATATACCAAGTTGACTAAAAGTTTGCGAGTTTCTTCAGAAAAGTCTAGGACAGAATTATCGTTGAAACTGTAATCTTTGACATAGGTTTGTTCATCTTCATGAAGTTTAAATTTATTAATATCTAACTCACTGAATATAAAATTTAGGAAATTTGTAATTTTAATTTCACCCAAATCATTGATATAATCTTGTCTCATTTGTTGTGTTATATTTTTAAAATGATCCATAACTAAATACCAACTCCAGAGATATTGGTAAACTTTCCAAGGAGCTTCAAACTCAATATAGTCTACAAGCGGGGTGCTTGTAACATTTAACAAAATGGTAGGCAAATGAATACCAGAGTTTCCTTCTTCATCAACCTTCTTCTTAGATAATGTAAATTCCACCACCAAATTATCTTGCACTTCTGAGATTAACTTATGCAATAGGGAACATCCAATGCGCTGAATTTGAATATTTTGACTCAATATTAAAGCATACAATTTTTCATAATGTTGGCTCAAAGTATCACGTTTAACAACTTCATTTAATATCTTTGAAAACTGAGCACCAATAAGTTTAACAGGTTGATTAACTTTTTTAAGATCAGAGACCTTGAAAAACAAACTTAAAATTTCATCTTCCGTATCTGAACAATCTTCTTCCCATGTTTCAATATCGTTTTTGTACTTATTCAACAATAAATATAATCTCAGAGATGGATATAGTAAATCAAGAGTCAGTTCGTCTTCGCTTTCAATCAGATTAATAGTATCAGAAACAAGCTTGACTCCTAACCTAAAAACTTTATTGATGAAATCCGATGGGTAATTGTTGTCACACACATAATAGATGCTATTAATATAGCGTTGGACAAATTGCATCATAGTGATCCTGATAGGTTTGAAAGAATCATCATACGCGACTTCACTCTCAAGCCAATCAGTAAGAGTATTCAATAACATCAAGCATCGTTGTGGGGCAATCATATTAAAATTTTCAGGAACGTCATAATCTAGATCAATATCAATAAATGCATTTAATAAAATCAAATCATTCAATCCATTATGGCAAATATCACTTGACTTCCTAATACTCACTAAATTAGCAACCGTATTAGTTCTAACAACTTCCAAATTTTTTGATGTTAAATATCTCTTGCAAGTATCAAGAATAATATATAATAAAGTTGGAATTTTACTTAGCTTCTTAAAATCAAAAGTTTCAAAATCTTTTGAAGATAATGACTCCGACTTTTCAGTTAGAATCAACTTCAAAATACGGTGCGCATAATAAGATATTGTTTTATTCGAATTTTTGACCAAAGAAAGCAGGAAATTCATAACTGATGAATTCGAAGAGCTGGTTGATAAGACTTCAAACAATTCTGTATATGTAAAAATTTCAAAGTTTTTTAATAGCATTGATCTTATCGTTGTTTGGAAGTTAATAATTTTTTCTTGAATTTTTTCAGAATAAGATGATTCTAAAAACAATACGTCTGATGCAAATTCAGCAACTAAGGATAAATTAATTATATTTTTGATGACATCGTCGGATGATAGTTTGGGAGTTTGTAGCAATTCACAGTAAAACGAAGCTTTATTTAAATCTTTCTTAGCAGAGGTAAAATCAATTTCTGTATTTGCTTCGTCATTTTCCACAAACCCGTAAAATTCAAGGTCTACTGCATTGGCTAATGATATCAATTTTAGGGGAGCCTTGGAAAAAATAAGGGCAAATCGTTCAAGCATATCCGTTTCAATAACGTCATCAATGATATTTGAAGGAATGGTTGAGATGATTGATTCTAAGACAGAAATACTCAACCAATCATTTTCAGCAACTCTTAAAAGTGACTTCTTGAAAACAGAAGCAAAGACTTCATCGTTTTGTAGATTTTCCTGAAGTTTTTCAAGCAAGTTTGATGCATCTTCAGACTGTGTTAGCTGTTCAGACTGTGCCAAGGATTCAACTAATTTTTCAATAAAGTCTGGTCTTTTCTTGCAGAATTCCACAAATAATTCATTATTATAATGTTTGCAGCAATTTTTAACAAAAGATGAAAACTTTTCATAGTCATATAAGTTGCATAAAATTTCTAAAGTTAAAAATTCATATAATGTACTATGATCAGGTTCACCATTAGTATTATCATTGGAGTCAATTGCTATAGATTTTGAATGTTGAATCAGATATTTATTGAATTCTTTGGTCTTGTGTATATTAAAATGTCCAAGCTTTGAAATAATTTTTAGTAATTCGTTTGCCAAGTTAAATTCATTAAGTTTGATGAAACTTTCATTAACAAGTGTATTAACAGTCGAATCATTAGCAAAACTAGAATGAGAGTAGATGGTTAATGTTTCTAGCGGTTGATCCGTAAACCTTTCTGTAATATAATTTGGAACACTTTTCATAAATGAATTAATTGATTCAATATAATCTTTCGATCCCCTTTTAATGAATGTGTTGACAATAAAAAATGCTAAAGTTGAATCTTCTTTTAATGATAATGACTCTTCAATAGATTCTATCGCATTTGCTAGCAATACTTCTTCTAAATCTGATGCGTTAACTGACAATATCTCAATAAATGATTCAACAAATTTATTAATATGTGTAACCTTATAATTATTATAATCAACAAAAAGTATAGGTTTATTTGGAAGAGCATCCATTACAATGGAATTAATATCTAAAAGAACTTCTTTATCATCATTTGCAAAAGTGTGTACTTCATGCATCAATTTTTTTATAACTGGGGAGATCAAACGAGGACAATCAAGAAACTTGATCAAGGTGAATGTAAATTTATCTAGCATAAAATTTGTAATGGTTTTATCGGATAGTAATGTTTGGGTCAAGCTAATGATGACTTTCCAGCCCTTTTCTAGAAATTGAATTGATTTTTCCTTTTCAACACTTTCCAGTAGAGCAACATAATATGGCTCAAATTTTGCGGAGTTACCTAATAAAACAAAATCAGGAGGAAGTATTTTCAGCAACTTGTTAACAATATCATAATAAATAGGTTCACTATTTAAAGAACCCAATTTTAAAAGAGACAATAATTTATCATCAGACTTTTTAATATTAATCCAAAATGCAGAATCGTATAAAGTGACGCAAACCAATGTATCTAAGATGCTTATAATAATTCCTGAATATAACAATGGATTAACTTTAGAATCAAATTTAATACCCTTTATCATAGCTTTTGAAAGGGCTTTATAAGACTGTTTATTGATGATGGATGTGACATGTCTTGAGGTGACCAATGACTTGAATGACATATATGCAGATTTTTTCAAATTAAAGTCTTTAGAATTAAATGTTTCAAAGAGCACTCCTTGGTTATATATAGATATTAATAAACTGCAAATCTTGTCATTAATTTCAATAGAATTAAGTTCATTTAAAGTATGCACTAATAATAGAATAGATGCTTGAAGCACACGCAGATACTTAGATTCACTTTCATCCTTAGATGCAAATCTTTCATCGGATAATGTATCTTTTGTTTCATAGGCCAATACTTGATAAGTAAATTGTAAGATCTGAGATGTGAAGATTTTCCAAAGATTTGAAATTTTTTCGGTGTTATCAGCAAACGCAAAAGTCAAAGACTCTTTGCAACACTTAGCAGTTGATCGATCAGAGTCAAATAATCCAGAAAGCCATATTCCAACTGTATCCTTTAAATATTTAGCATACAATTTGCCCAATGTTGAAACAAATTGTGCTTGGATCTGATGTGAAATTGACCGTACTTTCTTAGAATCGTCAAGTGAGAGTTTCGGATACATTTGCACCCATGTAAGAATTAGTAAATCATCATTTAATTCTGTAGGATGTTCTCTAATATATTCAAACAAACTGACTATGGACTTTTCCTTGGTGTTGGAATCTCTTTTTAGTAATGATTTGAACGCAAGCTTTAGAGTATTGGAACAAAGTAAGTAATTAGGATCTGGAATACCGGTAATATAGTTCAACGAAACTTCGAAACCGTTTGTACCTAACCCAGTATGTGTTGTATCGCCAAATGCAGTACTCATATTTCGCTTAGATAAAGTTCTTTGTACTTTTCTCTTTATCTTCGGTGTTAGTTGTCGGGTGTCGTGTTGAATACTGAACAGTTCGGATGGCAAGAAATTCCCAAATGGGGTGAAAAATGAGGGACCCGTAAATCGTTGATTGGGAACCAACGGCGATCGACGCGAGTTGAACTTGCCCCTGGCAAGCGGCAGATTAATGTGGTTGCCCTTTTAGGAAAGAGGTAAACAGGAGGGGCCAAGAAACGAGAAACGTTTGACCCGATTCTGCGGTCAGACGTCTGAATTGTATAGTCTGTACCTTGTAGAGTGTAGATGTCTCCTGGAATAAGATCAAATTCAAACCTTGTTTCCCCTGCTTTAATTTTTTTTATCGACTTCCTTCAGAAGATACCATTCATAGAGTGCCCTACACATAGATTTATTGCTTCTTTGCTATTTCTGTAAATTATTATTGTTATCACTTTAGATTTTAGATTTGAGAAAGACAGAGAAAGAGAACTCATTAAAATTTTTTTATCCTACAGTTAGCATGACAAAAGAAGAAGTAGCACCAATTGAATTTCTTAAAGGTAAGATTTATCTAATGGTAAGTGACGAAAAACCTGAAGACACTGACGACTTTGTCTATTTCACAATTGAGAATTCCCTCCCTTATAATAATTTTAATTTAGATTTTGGCCCATTACACGCAGGTCATCTATACAGATTTGCGGTTGCATTACATAAGATTTTAAATGAACCAAAGAATAAAAATAAATCTGTTGGATTTTATTCCTCCAACGATTCAAGGCAAAGAACTAATGCTGCCTGTATATTGTGTTGCTACATGGTTTTAGTGCAAAATTGGGCACCTCATCAGGTACTTCTACCCATTGCACAAATAGATCCTCCATTTATTCCTTTCAGAGATGCAGGTTATTCACATGCTGACTTTGAAATCACAATCCAAGATGTTGTTTATGGTGTTTGGAGAGCCAAGGAAAGAAATTTATTAGATATGAGAGCTTTTAACCTCGAGGAATATGAACAATATGAAAGAGTCGATCAAGGTGATCTAAATATTCTCGCTAATGATTTCATACCATTTGCATCACCAAAACAATCAAGACCGGGTGCTCTAATAAATGAACCATTTAAAAAAGTTTTAGATTTTTTCATATCTCACGATGTTAAACTTGTTGTTAGATTAAATTCTCATCTATATGATAAAAGAGAGTTCACCAAGAGAAATATACAACATGTGGATATGATTTTTGAAGATGGAACTTGCCCAACTATGGATTTTGTTCAAAAATTTATTGGTGCAGCGGAAACAATAATTTCAAAAGGTGGAAAAGTTGCCGTTCATTGTAAGGCAGGTCTAGGTAGAACTGGATGTTTGATTGGCGCATATTTAATTTATACACACGGATTTACAGCAAATGAATGTATTGCATATATGAGGATGATAAGACCTGGAATGGTTGTTGGACCGCAACAACATTGGTTATACTTACACCAAAATGAATTTAGAGATTGGAGACATACAATGGTTTTAGATACCATCCAGGATGAATTTATTGGTGGACTTTTCCCACTAATTTCGTATGAAGAATACAAAAAGAGAGAACAGGAAAATGACAAGGAAATGAACGATGGAAGTGATGATTCAAGTGATGATCAAATGAACTTTAAGAACGATCAACTGATTAGAACACCGGTAAGAAGGAGGAAAATATCTAACGGATTGAAAGTTATGACTAAAGCGGTTCCGATGGCAAGTCCTGGTCAACCAAGAAAATACAGATCATTAGATAATCCCGTTCAAGCATATTCGAATTCTGATGATGAAGATGCTTACACTTCCACAATAAATCATACAGCAGAAGATAAAGAAAACAATGAAAACAATACTGTCAATGGATCTCCATATTATAAGAAAACCACTACTACTACAACTACGACAATGATATCATCTAATAGTTCACCAAACACAAGTGGAAGAATTAGGGATGATCCAAGTTTCTTGAAAATTGGTAAACAAAGAAAATCAGTCTTCCACACTGTTAAGCCAAGATCTCGTGTTTCTAGTTCGGACAAAATAATCGGTGGTACTGGTATCCGTAAGGTATCTGCTAATAAGAAAACGTCATATATACAGATGTAGACGTTAATGTAGTTTTAATTTTAGTATATATATACGCTTTTTAGCTTCAGGCTTTAGTTTTATGTAAGAATAAATGTTTTATAAACTCGACATTTCAACAACATTGGAAATTGAAATCAAGGACTTATTCTAATAAGTCAGAATTTGTTCGCGAATCTTCCACAATTTTCGATTTGTCTGGTGTATAGTTGAAAGACTGTTCATTATATAAGTTTAAGATCAGCCATCTGCCATCGGCCGTTTACAAAGTGTGGCCGGGGTTCCTGGAGTTTGTGGTTGGGTATTATTCTAAAAACTTTGGTTTTTTACCTATAAAGAATTCTAAGAATATCACCACAAACACAATTCAATGTTTGCGTCAACAATATCTAACAAGCCAGTGGCTATCTCTCAGCCCATCTCTCCGCAGAAGCAGATGATTGAGTTTAAGCAGATACCGATAAAACAAGTTTATCATTTATCGATTTTTATGCTACCAAATGTTCAATTTGATCCCGATTATACAGCATTAATATACTATCAAATTTTGACTGAAAATCTAGAGTCTACCAATACAGGTTTTGGAAGCAGTAGTTCACAGATAATTCAAAATGATTTTAAGTTATTGGGATTTTTGAATGATGTCAAGCAAAGTGCTATTTTCAAAATAAACCCCGGGAAAATTGATGCTATTGGTGCTGGAAACGTTATGCAACACGATGAAGGCGACATTGACATGGAGTCAGGAGTTTCTGAATTTGAAGAACGTGAAACAGTCACCGTCATAATAGGAATCAGTATCGAACCAAACCAAGTTGCTACACAACAATTGGATTGTTTGAGAGTTACAAGGGACAGTAACAATACGTTAAACTTGGTGATAAAAGCTCCAGCACCTACGAGAAATCCTCCAGTACCTGCAGTGCCATTATCTCAATCTGAAATATACACAGTTTCAAATAAAATCATAGGGAATGCCTACAATTATCTATCTTCATTTACAGATGCAAATAATAAAGTTAGTATAGCCAAATTCAACAGCTGGTGGGATAAATTTAAAGTCAAGATGACAAATGATCCACACTATCTAGAAAATATGGAATGAAAAGATAAACTGCAAAGCTTCCAAATTTAGACATCTACATCTTGCATATATCTTTTATTACATATTAACATAATATCGTTAGTACCGACCCAATGCCCTGCTTCAATCTCTAATTTTCTATTTGTAAGCAGTTTATTCCAACTCTGATCAACACCAGGAGAATGATAGAAACATTCTTATTAAGGATGATATAAGGGGAGTGATCATAAAACAGATACCGAAAATTACAAATTAATATGTAATTTTCTTTAAGGAGTAATACCTTTTATTTTCAATGATCAGTGTATAAACTACGCAATTGTTTATAATGGTTTTATAGTAATTTTAATTATATTTATAGAAAATTGAAAAGTGTCAGAGTTTTATTGTGTATGTTCTAATTTCAAATCATATATGCCATTTTATCTTTAATCTAGAGTAAATTCAAGAATCACCTTTACTAATAGACGATAAAAATGCAAGAGAGGTGATGCTACTCAACTTCAATAGTTTTCTGATTGTTTTACAATATTTTGATTCTGAAAGTTCTTTCATTTATATATATACATGTAGATCTATATATCTCTTATAACGATTCAATGTTTTTATATTTATACAGGATAATGTAGATTAATTTGTCTTTATAAAGTTGTCAAATGCAACAATTCTAGATTTTACTTCATCATGACCAAGCAATTCAAGAATTATTGGTAAGTTAATACCCGATTGAGGACCACTCATTGCATATCTTAATGTTTGAAATACGGTTCTCTTTTTCAAATCCGGTAGATCTGATAATATATCTTTGATAGTATCATTGAATGCAGAGTGTGATAAGCCGTTGGCATGTAATAATAATTCACTGGATATGACTTTTAGGGTTTCCCCATTAGTTTTCAATTTGGAGAGAACTTCTTGTTTATCATAGGCAGGTTTAGTGAAAAAGTAGTGATATTTCTCACTATCAAATTTATTTATTGTAGTTAAACTTGGATAAATCATTTTCAAAACTTTCTCAACATCATCTATCTTCAGAGCATTATTTAAATTTAAAGTTTTTGATAACCTTTGATGACTTTCAGCGGCACATTGTTTGAAAAAATCACATTGAAAATCTTTAAGTTTCTCAGTCAAATAATGTTTATTAAAATAATCCAATTTTTTCCAATCAACCTTGGCATTTCCTTTGGTAAGACCACTTAACGACCAAGTATTTTCCAATTCTTTCAATGAATGTATTTCACTAGTTTTCTCACCTAGTTCTCTTTTTGGGTTCCACCCAAATAAGACACTAAAATTAACCAATGCTTCAGCTAAATATCCCTTCTTTTTCAATGACATAATATCGATATCACCAAATCTTTTAGACAGTTTTTTACCAGAAACTGTGGTTAATAATGGGATATGTACAAAGTTTGGTTTTTCCCATCCAAATGCGTTATACAATGCAATATGCTTCGGAGTGGAGGCAACCCATTCCTCACCTCTGATAACATGGGTAATTTTCATCAGATGATCATCAATAACATTGGCAAAATGATAAGTTGGCAATCCATCACTTTTTAATAAAACTGGATCCTCATACCTTCTATCTGTTGGATTTACTTGCGGTTGTAAATTTATGGTGCCATGTAAGAGATCTGTAAATTCAGGATATTGATCTGGAGATTTAAATCTTATTGTAAAACTTTCACCGTTTGCTGCACGCTTATCACTTTCCTCAGTTGAAACATGATCAAGACAATGTCTATCATACGATACAGTTGTAGGAGGTTTTAACAATCTTGCCGAATCTCTTAAACCGTCCAATCTTTCCTTTGAACAAAAACAACGATATGCCAAACCTTTTTTTAACAGGTCATCTGCATATTTACTATAAATGTTTGAACGTTCACTTTGTCTATATGGAGAATGTGGTCCCGGAGCTGTAGGTCCTTCATCTATATAAACGTCAAGCCATTTTAAAGTATCATAAATGTTTTGTTCTGCACCGGGAACAAGCCTATTTTGATCTGTATCTTCAAGACGTAATAAGAATTGTCCTTTTGTTGATTTGGCAAGTAAATAATTGTACAATGCAGTTCTTAAAGATCCAAGATGTAGAAATCCTGTCGGGGAAGGAGCAAAACGGGTCCTTACGGGACATTCTGGTTGGACAAGTAATGGTGAATGTTTATGATGTGAACCATGTTCATGTTCATGTTCATGTTCATGATCGTGATTGTGATTGTCACTGTGGCTGTGTTCCTGTTCAGATTTTTGTTGTGCATTATTAAGTTTTGTTCTCAAGTTGAAGCCAAAGGCGGGGAAGGAAGTGTGAAAACCTCTCTTGGGTATTCTTGAGAGGAACATTGTAAATGTGAGAGGGAAATCTCCAAAAAGATCAACAGCGGGGCCCCATTTCCAGTCTCCAGTCTACAATCACCAATCCCCAATCTTTAACCTGTCACTTTTGCATCAGTGTTCCCAACGTCGCCGATAGCCGAAAAAGGAAGCCCTCCGACGAGCACTGGAGCTAGGAAAAAAATTTCAAGGTCTTCGCTGTCTTTCGTGTTCTCGGCCTGACACTTTTCTTCATGAGGATTGGACAATACACGTTTCGGGGTTGCAGTTGCAGTGGGTATAATTATAAGTATCTGACAAGTATCCGACAACTGTCCCTCTATTAATTCCACCCTTTCTTTACTTTTTTCTTATACAAGATACATAATCAACGGAAAATTATCAAATGAGCCAAGTAGAAGTACAAAGGAATAAGGCCATTCTTGAAAAGGCAAGATTGTCAAGGGCATACCTTGATGCTGCCAAATCATTTGGTATTGAACAAGACTTGGAATTTTGTCCATGTCTCGATATGAGCACTATTAAGGCAGCTAAAATGAAACAGCAACAACAACAACATAAAGGTCAACCACAGTCACAGCCACAACCACATGTTGATTCTGAATCTATCTTCAAAATCTTAGCTGCAGCAAATGCTAATAATGGAAAAATCAACAACGGTTTGAATACGATGCATACGACAACACAGGTTAAAATGAATAATGTCAATAATAACACCAATGGTTTTAAAAATATGGGATCAAATTTAAGAAACGGGATTTCTACTATTGCAAGAAATAGATACTATGGTTAATAAATTTCATTTTTCACTACATGCTATTCCTTAGACTATATTAACATTACACTTTAAACTACTTGCTTTAATGTGACATTTTGTTTCCCTTTGTTATTGCTTCACATTCTTGCCTTTTCCTTTGACTTTTTTTTAATTGTTTCAACTTTTACTTGTCTTTATTTTTTTCTTGATGCCCTTGCCAGCCCGTTTTGCTTTTTTTTTCTCATTAAACACATTGGAGTTACACTTAAAAAACAACCGCACAACATTTTATGTTATTAAAACTAATACACTAATAAAAAAATATAAAATATAAAAAAAATACCAATATCAACCTACAAATTACTATTCTTATTCTTACATATTATAAATTAGATCATTTGCTAAAATATATAAAAAAAATATTTTCAAAAAAAATAAAAATATATCAATGTGTTGATTGATGCTTTTCTGATATTCATTTTTTCCACAATGTTTTTATTTCTCAGATTGTCTTTTTTCCTTGTTTTTTTATTCTGATAAAATTTTTAATGATACAACTAATCATACAGATACAGACAAAATACAATAGATTTATACACTGCCATAGATGACGCACCTTCAAAATTTTATTAATACGCCTTGTATAATATATATGCTATAAAATCTTCTATAAATATAGAACTTTATAAATTGCTAAAATCAACAACCCATTTTTTTCCCTGTTGAAAATTTTTGATTATTATTTGATAACAATCAATAAGAACAATAGCACAAAAGTTAAGATGATGATACACATCCAATCACCTCTTTTTTTTAAAGCCTCACGATATTGAGTCAATTTATTATTAGAACGGATCAATCTATTGTTTGATCTCTCTACTCCATTTTCCAAATCATTAAGTAGAACAAATTGATCATTCGTTTCACGATTAATATGCATTGATATTTCTCTTTGTTGTTTAATAGATGTATGTAGTTGATCCAACCTACTATCCTGATGATCAAACTGTTGTTGATTATGTATGAAGATTTGTTTATTTGACAAATCTATTGTTGGATTATCTATATCGGAGGAGTTATCTTGATTGATGGTTTCAAAAAGTGAATCTTTATAAGTGTTTATAGGAATGATTGATTGATTATGGTTATTTTCATCATCTCCTTCTAAATCATCTTTATACGGCTTAAACGGTCTTATGGGAGAAGTTTCAACCAAATCATGTTTAAATCGCACTGATTTATTATGTTGAGTAAGAGATGAACTAGTTGAAGGTATACTAGTTCCATCCGTTATCGTTGCTACCGGTTGTGTTTGTGTTGTTATTATCACGTCATCTTTATAAGAACCAATGACATCATCACCATTGTCAGTATGAGCAAGGATTAGATCCTGCGGTAATCGAAAAGGTGTAATATCTCCAAGTTGATCTTTGAATATTTGATTGTAATATAATATTTTGAATAATGTATTGTATCTATTGACAAGATTGTTGAATTTAATAGGTAGGGAAGTATCAGACTTTTTATCTTTAAATCCAGCTAGTATGTCGGTATGTAATTTGATGAATTTGTCGTATAAGGAGTCAAGTATTTCTCTTATTTCCAGAACGGTATCACTCTCTATCGGCAGAGGAGCGCCATCATTATCATCACTATTATCATCACTATTATCATTTGTAGGAATGGAGGCGACTAGGGTGCACTGGTCGTCGATGATGTCCCGCAATTGGCTGGTCCTGTATTCCAGCTGTAGCAGTATCTGAGACTGGGAAGTTCTGGGCATGTGTGAGGTATTGATGTTGTGTAAAGGGGGCAGGGGAAAATTCCAAGAAATTAGTGCCAGGCAGTTGCCTAAAGCCAGAAGCCAGACTCTGTCTCAAAAACAGCACTTCCAAATTCGGAAACCCCCCAATCCTCCCAATTCCACGCGCCCGTGCACCGCCATCGCCGCCGTTGCCGCCGTCGGTTCCCGATTCCCCGTTCCCGAATAGCGAGCTCTCGCGGCACTCGACGGTTCCAGCTTCAAGCTTCAAGCTTCCAGCAAGAGAACAGAGAACAGAGAACAGACCACAGAGCACAGAGCACAGAGAAATTAGACGTCAGGCGTCGGAAGAAAGTATACCTGTTGGCTCTTGGCTCTTAGCTTCTGGTTTCTGGTTTCTAGTTTCTACCTTCTTACCCACTTCCTGCTATCTCCTCAGAGACCATTTATTATCTACAACTACTCTTTACACACTTCCATCCTCCCTCTACCACGTCTTTCTCTCCGCTATTACGTTTCTCTTCTCAACTATAGTTAACTAAAGAAACAAGAATCAGGACTTGATTATAGATTTGATTATTGAAGAATATATATAGTATAAAGCATCCAACCTCCCCAATCTCCATTTTTTATCAATATAAAAATCCCTTGCGGATCGATATCCATCCTTAACATTCAAAATTTCCTTTCAACTATTTGGATTCATTTACTTATTGTCGTATACACACCCATACTTATCAATTGGCCATATCCCGATCATCGGCAGTTAAACTCAAAATAAAGGCACATAAATCATTTATTCCTTCCCTCCACCCACTTAAACTAAGCATTACATTACATTATCTTATCAAACATATATATAGATATAAATATTAATCAATTAACATCCAAATTTAAATTTGCATTTCAATTTTAGTTTCACTATTTTCATTTCTTCTCGAGCGTAATTAATCATCCCAAAAAAAATGTCAACCATATGGCCTTTCTTCAATAATTCATTTTCAAATGCTAATATTAATAAAATATTGGCAGAAATAGAGGAAGATAATACAAGGCGATCCCAAAAACAGCAACAGTTACAACAACTACATCAATCTCAACAGCAGTGGTCATCCCCTACTACAAAATCTTCAATACTGAAACCAACAACTTCGCTCTCCTCAAAGTCTCCTCCAACTCCAGTTCAAGTTTCCACTACAACTGCTGTTCCAATATTGTCTTCAGGTTCTTTATTGAATAATCCAACTTCAAGTATAACCACCAATGGAGTCAATTCCACTAATGGTTCCGCTATTAATATCAATCATGCTTCTACAAATAACACCAACAATAGCAACACCCCACTGGATATTTCTTCTTCAACTGCATCTTTGTCCACACATGTAGCATACTCTCCTAATACAACACAATTCAAGATTACAGCTTCTCAGCTTTTACATTCAATTCAAAATAATTCCCCCTCACATTCACCATCCCCACTGGCAAAAGTTTCAAATAGTCCAGGAACAACAACAGAGTCAACAAGTGCGATAACAACCACAATAAACCCTTCAGTAACCAATTCTTCATCATTACTAAATACTGATTCGTCAAATTCTCCTAATTTAAATGGTTCCACCGCTATAAAGACCAAATCTACTCAAAATTTAACCAATTTACAATCTCTCAAAAATGTTAAAACCTCCTCCTTCACTAGAAGTAATATAAATGTTTACCTTTTCAACAAATTATTAGATCAACCAAATTTAATTGATGAAATCAACCTATCTAAAAATCAAAAATTAATTAATTATTTATCTCAAAAGGATGTAATTAATACAATGTTTGAATATATCTTATTTTCAATGAAAATTTCAAAATATACTATCATAACCGATTTACCAAATGAATATTTTTCCCATGATATTTTTGTATCTTCCAAAAATGATTTAAAACATTCAGATGATGATTTGTTGGATTCGGATCTTAATACTTCAACTGAAAACAATAAAAATGATGATATTGTTGATGCTATCGACGCAGAAGAGGAAGAAGAAGAAGAGGAAGAAGAAGAAGAAGAAGGTTATGATGAAGTCCCAAATGAAGGAGATGAAAATGATGACAATGATACGACAGATTTAGATAAACTTCAAATAGCTCTACAAAGAGCAACAGTAATATCGGAAATAATGATTTTACCAAATTCAAATATACATCAAACCTTGTTGGCAAATTTTGATATTTTTACCACTTTATGGAGAGGATTTATGAATAACGATCCAACCTTCTATTTCAAAAATGTCAAATTGATTGAAACTCCTAATGATGAAAAAATTCAAAATGAAAGTGACAATAATACCCAGAATGATTCCATCTTTCAAGAGGATATCAAAATAGGTGTTACCGACCTACAAAAATTATCCGAACTTGAAGAATCAAATAATTATGTTGGTTTGAGAGATTCTCATGAAATAATAATGTTTAACAATTTTTTGAAATTTGTTGATGATTTGGCACTAATAAATATTAGCGGTTTTATGAATTTTATTAGGTTTGAACAAGAATATGATAATTTAACCGATCAATTTGTGAAATTTATTCCATATTCTCAAACAATCTGCGACTTATTGGTAAGATTGGTCTCAACTGATAAACCTTATAATTCAAATGGTTTGATAGATATTTTAATTGATCAACATTTGATCCTAAATTTATTGAAAATTTGTAAAAAGTATTATTTGGATCATCAAGTTCAAGATAATGTCTGTAATCTGTTGAATGGAATTGTTGGGATTAGTTCTAATATAGGTTTCTGGGAAGATAATGGTGCTGGCAATACCAATAATCAAGATGAACCACATGATGCAAATTTAAATAATCCAAATATAGGTCCAAATGATTTAACAAGACAGTTGGTGTCACAAGATTGTATCGAAGAAATGTTAGATATAATATTAACACGTGGTAATTATGGTTTGGTTACAATAGTCTCAGTCATCATTGAAGTTATTCGGAAAAACAATTCAGATTATGATGAATTTGAATGGATTTTATCCGTCAATTTTAATGATGAAAATAAAAGCATGCCAAGTTCGAGAGATCCAATATATCTAGGAAATTTGTTGAAATTGTTCTCCTTGAATCTAGATAAAATAGTTGGAACTTATCTAACAGACGATTATTATAAATTTAAACAGATTGAAAATTTAAATAGTTCCATAGGCCATAAAATAGAACCTTTAGGTTATGAAAGGTTTAAAATAATGGAATTGATTGCTGAATTATTACATTGTTCAAATATGATTTTAATGAATAAATCAATTGAATTGGATAAATTAATCTATAAAAGAGATTCATTGAGAGATATAAAGAAAACTGAACAACTGGTAAGTGATGCAATCAATGGACTCATAATAAATCATAATGCTATAAATAATTATTCTCATCCCCATCATCATCCTCATCAGCCGCAGCCTGAACAGCAGCATAAAGTTACCGAATCTTTATCTGAGTTGTCTATGGATCCGGAACTTAAATTCATGGAAAATAGTAATGATATATTAGATAAAGATAAATTATCTTTTCCAAATAATGGAAATAACATTCCTTATATTGAAACCCCATTAAATTTATCCATTGGTAATTACTTTAAATATAAATTACTCACTACAAATGCAATCCCATTGATTGCACTGAAATTGATTAAATTTCCATGGAATAACTTTATGCACAATGTGATATTCGATTTAATTCAACAAGTATTCAATGGTCGATTGGCAAACTGGGACGAAGATAGAGCGATTAATCAAGAAGAAACCATTTTTGATGATAATTTAAGCTTAAATAAGATTTTAATTTGGTCCCTTTTTGGAAATTATTTTGATTTTGGTAACGAAGATGAATTCGATCCTGAAGCCTCTATTTATAAGGACTACCAATGTACAGATAAAGATTATCCAGGATATTTCAATCTACCTTCATTTATTGTTTATTCATACAAATTATCCAATGACTTGTATAAGAAATCCAATTTCAGATTTGGATACATGGGACATTTGACATTGATTGCAGAAGAAATTCATAAATTCCAAAGTTATGTTGAAAATTTCGGATTGACTAAAAATGAAAATGCATTTGGCTTACATAAGGAAGAAGAGGATGATATCAGACCATTCTACTTGAAAAGTAGTTATTTCATTTTTAACGAATTGTATGAATCGATATTTGAGAATAAAGGTGATTTCCAACCATGGCTGGATTTTGTAAATACTGAATTGAGGGAAATAAGTTCAATGTACAATAAGGTTTTAGGTAATCCAAATGAAATTGAAACAGACGTTGAAAACCCAGATTTAGAAAACGAAAGCGAAGAAAGCAGTGATGTCGATGTAGATTTTGAACATATTGCGGAAGAAGAAGAAGGAGGTATCGATCAACCTCGTTTAGGATTAAATTCGGAACAAGTGTTAGCCAATATGGATATTCAAGAAACCCCTAAAGCTCAAGGTGCCATTATATTGGATAATGGCGACAGTGCAGAATTTCGTGAATGTGTTCCTGACAATGATGATGTCAATGATGAATGAAGAGGCTTCAGCGACACAAAATTAAAAATAAAAAGAAACAATATTCTGTTTACGATGTTTATGAATAAGAAAAAAATGACGTACACATACAACAAATCACAGGTTGTTGTTAATAATAATAGTAATAATAATAATAATAATAATAATAAAACCCCAAAAATAGAATTATGATCAAATTAACGAATAATGACTACGTATATATCATAAGGAGCGTTTGAGAAAACCTACCAAAAAATAAAACAGAAAAATAAACAGATTCAACATATTTCCAAAATAAAAGAAATACGAAAAAAGACTTTACTTAAACTGATTACTTTATTTTATTTTATTCTTTATTTTTCTTTTTTTACTTTGACTATTCTTCTTATTTTTCTTTCTCTGTTTTATATCTCTTTATAAATAATTTATAGCACTACAGAAACATAATATACGACGTATTTATTTAATTTTGACTAATAATCTTGCACCTCAGTAGCTATGCCTCACAGACAACATCAAAACAATTGAACAGTGAGCAGGAAATTCCCCATAATTTTGTCCAACCATATTTAATATTCTATATTACCGGAAAGAGCAATGATGAAAACAAGAATCAATCAATTCTCAAAATATGAGCTCACCACCAAACTGGGCAGTCAACTTCTTAATGTTATTAGTCAACTCATCCCCAGTTCCAACGCTCACCCCCGGCGTCTGTCTATTATCCGCCGCATATGATGAGATAATGGTATCATTGTCATCGTCGTCATCGTCATCAATGGAATCTCTACGATGTGAACCGGCAACACCGTTTCCACCGTTTCCACCATCCAAACTTGGCCACTTTGTATTGTCCATTGATGCATTACCATGGTTCCCAAAAGTTGAACCTTCATAGGAGACCAGTGATGTCGTATCAAAGGATACATTTGATTTCGCATTGGAGTTTCTTTCATTGTTGTTAAATTCGTTATTTCTCGGTTTAAACCTAGTCAATTGAACGGATGATAATTGTAAATTATCGATTTGTCCCTCAACTAAACAACCCCTACCTCTATAAAATGTCAATAAATGATTCCATAATCTGTCCCGATTGAGAGCTTTAGGATTACCTAAAATCATCAATCCATATTTTGCCCTAGTCAATGCAACATTAAGACGACGTGGATCACGCAAAAATCCAATCAATTGTTGAGAATTTGCCCTAACACAGGAAAGAATAATATAATCTTTTTCACGGCCTTGGAATGCATCAACTGAGACAACCTCAATTTCGGAATACATTTCCTTATTTGCCGAGCTTGAATTCATTTGCATATATTGTAAAATGTAATTTCTTTGACCTTCATATGGGGTAATAATACCAATTTGTGATGGTTTAACACCATCCTTAAATAATCTAGTTACAATTCTTTCAACATTCATCGCTTCCACTCTATTCAAATATGAGGTACCACCAACAGAGATTTCTTCACGTCCATAAACAGCCCAAAACATCATTGGCATATCCCTAATCGGCCATGGAAACGTAGAATTAGCAACTTGTCTATCTTCATTCGTAATACCATTTTGTAAACTACCATCATAGAACATATTACTTGGGAATTCACTTAACGCAGGATGCATACGATATTGAACTTCTAATCTGATTGGAGTATGACCTAAAACAATCAGCCTTTCAAATAATGATTGTCTCAAACCTGCTTCACTGGCCTTTTTATTTAAAATAACGGGACCTAATTGTTGATGATCACCAACTAAAATCAACTGTTTACAACCTTTAACAATTGGAATTAAACTTTCTGGTTCAGAAGCTTGGGTCGATTCATCAATTAAAACAGTTCTAAATTTCATTTTTTCTAATCTTTTATCCTTTGCACCAACACATGTACAACAAACAACATCACAATTAGCAAGTAGATTACGTTCAGATTTTTTCAATTGGCGGAAATATGTATTATGATCCGAACTGGATAATTCACCCAACTCATCCTTTAATTTAATTAATTTTTTAAACTCACCCTTAGCACCCTTTTTAACTAATTCGTGTAAACAGTAGTTGGTAATATTTGAATCAACATCTTCTCTACTTTTAGCAAGCAATCTAACAACTTTTAAACCCATCGCGGTCAATTTTTCAGTCAAATGATCAACGGCAACATTGGAAGGAGCACAAACCAAAATCTTTTCACCTTTATGTAAATTGTTTATATGATAAACAATAGTTGCAGATGTAACGGTTTTACCAGTACCTGGAGGACCTTGAATTAAAGTTAATGGAGATTTCAATGAAGTTTCAACGGCATATAATTGAGATGCATTAAGACTTGGCATATTAGGAATGGATAAATCATTAGGCATGTCAATATCGAAAAATATATCAGATAGTTCAGTATGACCCAACAATTTTAAACTTAAATATTCAGAAATCGACTTTGGATCTAAAGCAAAAACTTTCATTGCATCTTGCATTCTTTCATATGATGTACCTTTCCAAACAAATTCAGCGGTAAATCTGGTGTTGATATGAATTGGAGGTTTAGAATGATTTTTAGAATGAATCATTTCCAAGGTATATTCTTCTTGATGAGAATCGGGTAATCTAATGATATAACCTGAACCTTCCCAAGGCTCATCTAATTCAGGGCCATCGTATCTTAGGATCATTTCATCACCAACTGCAACTTTCAAATCAGAAGCATCTGATGTTGAAAAATAGAAAGATGCTAAATGTTTATTATTCAGAGATATTGTCCAATCAACAGATATATAATTCAAACCTCTACTTTCTTTCATTGCTTTATCATAATCTGCTTCAATTTTAACCAATGGAGCAAATGATCTTTGATATTGATAAGGATCAGTATAACGCATCAAAATTGGTGAGATTTCAATCTCCTTTTCTTCTTCTAAATCATCCAATGTAGCATCTTTGTTCAATCTCCATTTCTTTTCTAATTTAGCTATTTGATCGTAACTAATATTGGATGCATTAATTAAATCTTCATCAGTTGGATGATGTGCAACCCAAGGTAATAATTGTCTATCTTCAATTAATGCTTGCCATTCATTAGTATCCCAATTAGGATCTTTCTGTTGTGCACATGGAAATCTACAAAGTAAAACAACAACATTTTCTTGCTTTGCAGATACAAATCCTAAGCTAAAAATATTCTTATTACCACACTTATAGCATTCTAATGTCGAATCTCCCAAATCACCTTCAGGATGTAATGAAATCGAGTTATGTTTTGATAAAACCAAATGTGTAATTATATGTGAGCCTCGATTTCCGAATTTGCCATTACAGAACCACTTGTTAGTAACTTCACATTTAACAAGACACGATGGATTGGAAATTCCACAGTATGCACATGCATAATTTGGTTTGATCAATCCACCATAACCATCGTAACTATGGTCATTTCCGCTAGTTTCTTTAATTTGCGTTTCAATATCGGTCATTGAATATTGCTTTGAACTCTGTTTGAGTATATTTGTTTAATGGATATTAATATATATCAAGGGGAAAAACTTCCTAATTTGTTGACTGTTAAAAATCGGTTCTCAAGATAAATCTGCAAAATTCCCATCTATAACCCAAGAAGGTAAGCTTTATTTATTGGAACATATAATATTCAAGCTGGTTGGTACTCTGTATATCGAGTACTTAAATAATGTATGTATAACCAGGGTTGTATTTTGAAGGTACAAAAAAACACAAATCTAGTAGGCTCCCAATTCCTGATTCTTTGAAAAATGGAAAATTGAAAATTGAACGAAAAAGGAAATTATAAAATTAGATGCATTTTCCCACACGTCGATCGTCCAACTCCCGTGTTTGCCAAATATTTTACATATTTTCCCATATTGTTTTCACTGCCGATCTTCAATAGGTTATAAATAAATTATAAAAATAAAAAGCACAAATGTGTTGCAAAAATAAAGTATAAAAAATTAATAATCAATAAAGAGAAAAATACTAAATATATTTTGAAAATGAATAACAAAAGAAAAATCCAAAAAAAATAAGTTTAAATAAAAAAGAAAAAAAGCTAAAAAATCAGTATAAACAAAAAAGGAAAAAAAAAGGCTTGATATGAGATATGAGTTGAAATGTATTAATATTTCATTATTTTTAAAAAGTTACTATGTTATAACATTATTAGATTTTATATTCCCAAATGAATATAAAATTGTGATGATGCAAATGCTTTATGATATAACTCGACCAAACACTCAATTTAACACTTTTCTTGGGTCTAAAGAATTATCATTGCAAACAAAGCTATTTCTCAATTCCCTAGTCCTTGAATGTAAATAATCATTTGCTGAGCAGACATTAACGATTGGGTGACCAATTTTTGAATTAGAATCAAAATTAGCTGAACAATCCTGTAATTCATCCTCAAAATATGAGTTATTTGTGGTACAACTTTTCAAACTTGCCAATTCGTCAACTATACTTTGACGTCTTGATCTGCTCATCGAAGTATCTGGATTTAATTTCGTATCGTCTACAGGCACCCATGATTTAATCGATTCGTCCTCATCAACTTCTTTTGAATTACGACTAATTGGTGATTGCTGTTGTTTAATAGGTACCCGATTATCATTTGTTTCATTTATATCTGATGTTGAAGAACCAAAGATACTATAAACTGGTTTTTCTTGATGCATATTATATTGTAATATGTTACTATGTTTGTTATCCCGGGTATTTTTACCGATGCCACTATTATTATTATCAATATTAATATTATTATTTTTAATCCCCAACATAGATGAAGTTCCGGTACTTTCATCATTTAAAGTTTCATCAATTCTTGCATCTGCATCTTCTAAACAGCCTTGGTATGTCCTTCTCCTAACTAAACCTAGTTTTGGAGATTCAGAATTTAGAATATTATTATCTTCTTGATTTTCAATCATTTGTGCATTTTTTAAATCTCTTAAAGCATCAGCTTCTTCTTGTGCATCATAGATTTCATTTTGCTTTCTTAAATCCATTGTTGTATTATTTGCAGTACTATTAGCAGTTGTAGTAGGGTTAGTATTTTGATTTGACATTCTTTCATAATTTAATAAATCTAAGTATGAATAAAATGAAATTGATTTTCTTTTTGGTGATACCAATGGAGAATCAATATTTGTAACCGATTTAGTAATATCAGATCCACCAATACCACCAAAACTAGCATTATTAATATTGGCGTAGTTGCTATTATAGTTAACGGCATTATAGGTTTTAGATTTTGCCAATGGTGAAGATAAGGAAGAGAGGGAAGATTTTGACCTACTATGAGCAAATGCTGATTGTAATTGATCAGCATTTACCTTTGGAAGATTGTAAGTAAAGGAAGGTGATGAGGGAGGAGGTATTGTCACTGAAGATTTTCTCTGTAATGATCCTTGATGGTTTTGATTTTGATTTTGATTTAAATTATAGAGTTTTGGAGTTGAAGGACCAGAAACAGAAGAATTTGACAGATGAGAAGTACATCTGAATAAATTTTGTGAAGGTCTTGAATGAGGAACTTGAACAACGTCGGTATCATCGAATTTTTGACTGGAAATCAATTCAACTGTTGAATCCAAAACAGGAGAGGTGAAATTTTCAGAAACCAAATGACGAGGTCTAAAATTTGACATTAGATAAGAATTTTGAATATTTGTATGAGAATGACATGGAGATTGAGAATGGGAATGTGATTGAGCATGAGAATATGAACTTGAACGTGCTATTGAAGGATTCATTGAATCATCCATAAAATTTGAAGAGAAATTTGGGGGACTAACCGGACTATTTGGTAAATCTGGAGATAAATTAGGTGCTAATAAATCTGAAGATTGAACGTTTCTTTCAAAAATATCAGTTGGTGAGCAGCATGAAGTTGAACAACTAAAAGCTGTACTATTATTTGTATTTCCACTGTTGTTGTTACTTCTATTAAGAGGGGATGAGGATAATTTTTTATGACCCAAAGAAATTGGAATTGGGATGGAATTTGAGATAGAAGACAGAGAATTCAGTGGGTTCAGGGATAGTTTATTCAACGGAGTTAAAGAGTGTGAATGATTACAACTCTTTTTCAGATTAAATGAATTTGACCTTTCCTGACGTTGTATATCATTTGGTAAAGATTTTTGATTCAATTGGTTCAGACTCATAAGATTTAGGTTCGTAGCTGAAGCAGGAGTTGAAGATGAGAATGTATTTGCTGTATGATTTTGATTTTGATTTTGATTATTTGAAGGTGAAGATGGTTGAGTTGTGCCATTTTCTTCTTCTAAGGGGTCAAAAAAGGATGGAGTTGAATGATTTGAGTGATTTGAGTGATTAGAATCTTGGTTTGTTAAGGAAAAACCTGAAAACAGGGATGATTTACTTTCAGAATTTATATTATTATTATTCTTATTATTATTATTCTTATTATTATTATTATTATTATTATTATTATTATTATTATTATTAGATGAAGGGTTGTTATGAGATATGATTTTTTTGAAACTTGGAAGTGCCATTTTAGATGATATTCATTACCAACAAGGAAGAAGAATAGTATAATTATAATATAAAAAATATAATATGATCAGTTAAATAATAGTGTGTATGGTGAAAAGGTGTATATGATAAACAAGTAAAATATAGTAAAGGAACTTGGATATGAATAAATTAGAAGTGAGAAGTGAGTTGGAAACAGAATGGGAAGTGAGATGTATAAACAGTAAAAGAAGGGGATGTGACAGAAGATAAAGGATTTGCAGGATGTTAGAGAAATGCAGAGAGATAAAGTGATTGGAAGCAAGAAGGGTGAAATGCAAGTGAAATTGAAATGTGGTGATATTTGATTTATAGTTGATGTATTGATAATAGTGCTCTCAATTGTGTGTAGGAAATGACCAAGTCTAGCACTCTATTGTTTTGTGTGAATTATTAGGCGGAGCGAAATTGTGCAAATTGTGCAAATTGGGAATTTCTAATTTCTGCAATTTTACGTGGGGCGTTGGGTAGAAGGTATACATATGTTATTAATAAATATAATGTAGTATAATTATATATCTATATATAATGCTGCTTTTCTTTCACAGTTCCGATCTCCGAATTGGGACCCCTACTGCAGACTCCCCTTTGTGAGCGTGTACTAACGTGGTGTATCCCGCCTCTCACCGCAGCATCATATTGTGTTACAACATATATTTATATTTATGTGAACAGGGAGAGGGGCAAATGGCGACTAGGAACTGGCCAATTCACGGGCGGCAATTGGGCAACGCGGTGCTTTAGAAACGGTAGGAAATTTCGAGGGCTCCAGGCTCCAGGTTCCAGGAAATAATATATATAGAGCGTAGAGGGGCATATCGGATGCACAATTCACATTTCCCTCGGCTATCAGCCCCTTTTCAGCCCGCTAGCCCCAGGTTTTTCCAGTCGAGCACCGACTCTCTCTACCCTGAGCACAGATCACGGATCGCACACATGGGTCACTGAGACCATTGACGCGGCTGAGGCCGCTCCGCTGCGTATTTACAGTCACTGGTCTCCCTCCATAATAGAGAACCTACTGGATCCATCAGCCAATATTGAGGAGGATTCCGGATCCAGGATTCCGAGTCATCTCTCATTTCCTGAGAAGACAGGTGTAGTCGATAGTGAGGGGCTATAGAGTGACTATATAGTCGTTGGGCTCCTGCTTACACGCCGTATACTCCATACAATAGGTAGTGGCCACCAAACTCCTAGATAACAGTTGTTTATTTTAGCGCAAACTTTATGTAAAGGCCATCCCAATTCCCATTGCCACCAAAAAGGAAGAAAAAGGAAATACACCACAGTCCACAGTTTTACAATCTCAAGAGCCTATTGCTTTCCACATGTGTTATGCATAGCTCAAGAGTATTATATGATCACTAATAAGAACCGATATTTCAGATATATATATATATGAGGGAATAAATCGTCAAAGATTGTCTCAACTGTACAAAACTTGTACCGGGTATCCGGCTCTAAATAACTGGATGCTGAGAAATGAGGGCATATATATAGGAGATCTGATGATTGCCATCAGCCCCCTATCAACTCCCCTTATAAATGCACATTGCTTCTGTACAGAGTGTCTCCTATTTGTAAATCTAAAAAATGTACTGCAGGTATAAGTTGTACAAATATTAATATTATAAGCTTGTATTCACATAATTTGGTCATCTCCCCTCTAGTTAATCTCACAATCTCACAATCTCCTATGCAAAATGCCCAAGCTGCGGCGCTATGGGCAGACCGCCAGTAGCCGTTGAATTTTAACCAACTGATAACGTGTGATTTTTTGATTTTGGACAAAGGCCCCAGGGAGATCTGCATGAAAAGTCTCCGAATTTTCCCGCCCAATTTCCGAGTTTCTACGGTGGATCCCGTTTCCTTCTACGCTATGTGTTCTAATTTCGCGTTCTTCTCCCACGCGTTGTCCTTTCCTTCTCTTGCATGATCTGCTCGACATTTGACATTTGGCAAATTTGCCATTTGCCCATCATCAATTAGACGTTAGACATTACGTCAATTTCACATTGATCTTCGCGATCTTATGCGGTACGCTCTTCGGCTTTCACTTTCGCCTCTCAATACAATTCACTGTTTCTTTTTAATCGTCCATCGTCCATCGTCCATCATCCATCGTCCATCGTCCATCGTCCATCGTCCATCGTCCATCGTCCATCGTCCATCGTCCATCGTCCATCGTCCATCGTCCATCGTCCATCGTCCATCGTCCATCGTCCATCGTCCATCGTCCATCGTCCATCTTTTCTCACATCCAATGAACTTGATTGTTGTAAAACTAACATTGATAAAATCAATAAAACTTTACCTAAGCATAAAGTAAAGAAGCTGCAAGGTTTAGCCTTGTTGTTAATTACGTGTCACAACACCATAATTGAGCAAATAATTTCAAATAATCTTAATTGTTTAAGTGTATCCACTTTACATTGGGCATGAATCTGAACCTTGAATTTTTGAATAATATTGTTGATGCATTAAGTAACTTCCATGTTGTAATCGATCAATTGATAGACAATATTTTCCAAATCCACCTGCAATGCTTCATTACAACTCCGCACCTCCGTGCACCGTAAATCGTGAAGCGGGCCGTCTTTAACCTTTGTTTACATTTCGCCAGTTTTTCTTCCGAATCTCTCATTTTCCAAAATTTCCACCGTCCTCTTCGCTGCTCGCTCGCCCTATCGAGCTACAGATACCCCTTTTCGTGATAGCTCTTATTGTTCTGTGTTTCGTCCTCTCTCCTTCTTCGCAGGCACACCTGGAAATCTCTTTCATCCTGCCCCATATATCCTATCTCTTGGCAATCCATATCTAACGCTTATAAAGTGACTTATATATAAATATAGTTCTTTTCATTAATCAACCCTTCTTATAACTATATATCCGCTGTTAGATTGAATCATACATTGAATCCCCTGCAGCTACCCAATTTTTTTTTTGCTGCTCCACACAACATTTCACACACTATCCTCACTCAGGTCTCAGGTCAGATTTTTTTTAGTTAACTAAACTTAAACACACACTATAAATATACTATAACTATGTCCTCACAACCAACCTCAGGTACTTCTAAAGTTATATTGAATTTACAATCAACTATTGATTCGTTGACTAAAGATTTAAACGAAACCAGGGTTTCATTAAATGAAACAAAGCAAAAATATTCAATCTTATCCAAAAGAAATGAAACTTTGGTTGAACAGCTATCCAATTTTAAACATCAATATGAAGTTAATCAATCTTTGTTGAAAAGAAAAGAACGTAGGGTTTTGGATTTAGAAAATCAATTGACCGAGTTAACTTCAACTAACGATAATTATAGATTTGAACTTGACAATTTAAAAAATAAAGTTAAGTCCAATGAATCAGATAAATTCAGATTGTTACATGAAAATGAACGATTGACTAAATCTTATGATGTTTTACAATCGTCTTTTAATGATTATAAATTAGACATAAATCGAACTTTAGATGGCTTAAAATTTGATATCCCCAATTTCGTTAATAAAACAACCTTAAACTTATCAAATAAACTAAATCTTTTAGATCTTAATAAGCCAGAAATCAATTCAAATTATAATTTAGTTTTGAAAAATTCCAAAAGGTTGGAAGAATTGTACAGTCAAAAGTACGAAAAAGTTAATAATTATTTGGTTTTGTTGGCAGAATCAACAAAACAACATGGTCAATCAACTTCAATTATAATGGAAGAATGCGAGGATATATTGAAAAAATTAAATAGGAATGAAGATGTTTTGTTGAAAATTAGAACAGAAACTAACGGGAATTTGACCGATTTAGATAGAATGAAAGAATTTAATAAAAGAAGGGATTTATCAATTTTAAGTGATTCTTCAAATATTCATAATTCTTCAACTTCTAGTAATGATTATTCTTCCATTTCTTTAGATTCTCCAACTTTGGAAAATGGCAATTCAAACCCTTCCTCGCCGGCTAATTCTTCTACACCTAAGCTATCAGAAAAAAGGAGAATATCTCCCGGTAGGCTCCTGGACTCAAGATTCAATTCTAACAGTTATATTACGAAGAATGAGAATGACCAACCTCTTTCCACAAATCCTTACCGTCAACATAGAAACCGTAATAGTATTAATATCACTAAAAAAGATCGTAATGTTAGCAACAATAACAATACTTGCAGTATCACAAATAATAATAACAATAACAACAATGGTAACAATAACGATCGTAGAAAGAGGAATTCTTATAGAAATTCGATGAATCAGGAGGATTTCTCAAATCTTCTTAATAACAACGGGCAAGATGATTTTATCGATATGAGGAAACGTATGAACACTACATCATCTCCGGCGACTCCTACATCATCCGTAGGAAGATCAAACAGTACAAGAAAAAACCATAGAAATAGTAGAAATTTTTCTACCAATAGCACAGGTAGCAATGCCAGCAACGGCAGTAATGGGAATGCAGATGGTCATAACCGTAGATGGTCGGTTCAAACTTCAAATACTTACACATAATCACATTTGTAATTTTTAATTGATTTTTTATTTTTTTTTCTGCATTTCTTTACTTTCCAAACTAAAAGATGTATATTGCATATCCGTCTATAGATTTTACATTTTCATCAACAAAATTTTAGTTGTATAATATATATAATGTGCCTCATTATATTTACAGATATTTATGTAGATGATTACAAAGTTTATACAAAATAATAATGTTTAGAATAAACCTTCGATCTCACCCTTTTCGTTAACTTCAACATTCATAAAACCACATTTAGTAGCTAAACCTGGAATTGTCATAATCTTATCTGCTAAAGCGTATAAATAACCTGCACCAATACTGGCCTTAATATCTCTAATTGGGAATTCAAAACCTGTTGGGACACCCTTTAATTTAGCATCATGTGATAAAGAATATTGAGTCTTAGCAATACAAATTGGTAATTTATCAAAACCTTGACTTGTGTATTCTTTAATCTTTTCCTTTGCAACATCACTAAATGAAACGGATCCTGCACCATACATCAATTTTGCAATCTTTTCAATTCTTTCCTCGATGGTGCCATCAAGAGAATATAATGTGTGGAATGATTCATTGGAATCTTGAGATGGATATTCCTTATTTGCACATTTGATAACACCAACAGCTAAGTTCTTTGCACCTTCACCACCTTCTTCCCAATGGTTTGAAACAATTGCATCTGTTGCACCTGCTTCAAGGGCTGCCTTCTTAATAACTTCATGTTCAGCATCGGTATCACTTGACATCTTGTTAATTGCAACGATAACATCAACACCATATTGTTTAGCATTCTGAATATGCTTTTGTAAGTTTGCACATCCCTTTGCTAACATTTCAACATTTTCACTAGTATATTCAAATGGTAATGGAGCACCAGCTTTCACCTCTGCACCACCACCGTGAACCTTCAATGCTCTAACAGTTGCAACAATGACGATAACATCTGGTTTTAAACCTGAGGTACGACACTTGATGTTTAGGAATCTTTCACCACCCATGGTAAAATCGAAACCTGCTTCGGTAATAACGTAACCTTGTTGTGCCTTAATTTCTTGAGTATTAGTTAAAGATTTTGGAGTACCAGCTAATTTTAATGCAATCTTGTCAGCTAAAATAGATGATGCACCAATAGAGATATTAGCAAAAGGACCTGCATGAACGAAAACAGGGGTACCTTCTAAAGTTTGCATCAAATTTGGCTTGATTGCATCTTTCATAATTGCAGTGATTGCACCAGCAACACCTAAATCTTCACAAGTGATTGGTTCATTTGCCTTTGAAGATGCAACAACAATTTTACCAAATCTTTCTCTCATGTCCTTTAATGAGGTTGACAATGCTAAAATAGCCATAATTTCAGAAGCAACAGTAATCTCAAATCCGGTCTTTCTAAATAAACCCTTTTCAGTTGGTGCTTGGTTAATAGTGATTTCTCTTAATGATCTGTCATTTAAATCAACAACTCTCTTCCAAGTGATAGTTTGAGGGTCAACATCCAATCTAACAAATTTGGTGATTTCTTCAGGAGTCCAATCGTTAATTTTAGCAATATCTAAGTTATATTTTTTTGCTCTGTAAGTTAAACCGATTGGGACATCTCTAGAACCATCTTTCTTAACAGGACACAATCTCTTGAATAATTGAGCATCAGTTTGTGTTGCCTCATGAAACATTCTGGTGTCTAAAGCAGCAGCAACCAAATTGTTTGCCATACCAACAGCATGAATATCACCTGTAATATGCATGTTAAACTCATCCATTGGAATAACTTGAGAATATCCACCACCTGCAGCACCACCTTTAACACCGAATGTTGGACCCATTGAAGGTTGTCTAACGTTAGCAAAACAAGTTTTGTCTAGAACAGCACCAATTGCTTGAGCTAAACCGACAGTGGTGGTTGATTTACCTTCACCCAAAGGAGTTGGAGTAATACCTGCAACCAAAACGTACTTACCATCATTTTTGTCATCTAATCTATCCAAAACATCTAACTTAACCTTAGCCTTGTATGATCCATAAGGTTCCAATTCACTGGCAATAATACCAGCTTCTGATGCAACATCAGTTATATGTTTTGGAACCTGATTACGGGAAATTTCATAATCTGAAGGAACTGGTTTAACGAGATCCAACTTTAATCTTTTGAATTGTTGTGTCATTTTGCTAGTCTTGGTGAGGTTAGTACTTAAACAGGGAAAAAAGGTGAGGAAAGGAAAAAGACACGATTAATCCTAAAAAAAGAAGAGAGTGAAACCAGGAGAAATGCAGGATCAATAGTCGAAAACTGGAAATAACCACCCCAATCGATCTACTCTATCCGCTCTCCACACGATCCCCAGCTATACTAGACTTGCTACTAATACCAGATACCAGCCTCCAGCCACACGTGAAGCGTGAAAAATGAAAAATTTGTGACTTGTGACTTCTACCCACTTAAAATTTTTGACTCCGCTCAGCTGATTCTTTCCATCGACGCGTCGCCTATAATGCCTGGGTCTGGAAGCTTCTTGTTACATGAATTTGTCAGATTTCGGATTTCGGATTTGGTCAGCAAGTTTTTCAGCAAAAAGTAGAGGGCTACAAGAGAATAAAAATATCGAGGTACTTCATGAAAAGCGGAACAGTGAGTGATGATGTACAGGAAATGAATGTTGGTACTGGAGTGATATCGGACCCCCCGGCATCACTATCTCCAAAAGTGATTGAAGCAATGGCAGGTTTTTCAGCTGGCTTTACAACAACATTATTAGCACATCCTTTAGATTTCCTAAAGCTTAGATTACAGTTGGATACACAATCAACATCACAAATACAGGCAGTGAAGAAAATATATTATGATCTAATATTGACTTCCAAAATTCCTCAGACAGATCAAATTTCAACCATAAGATTTATTCAAAATTTATATAGAGGTATAGGGCCCAATCTATTTGGTTCAACCTCTGCCTGGGCGTTATACTTTTACTTTTATAGACAATACAAAAATTTATCGCTATCCTTATCAAATTTAAATAATGATAGCTCTTTGAAATCTTGGCATTATCTAATATCTGCATTTGCTGCAGGTTGGACGACCTCTACAATTACTAATCCAATTTGGGTCATCAAAACCAGAATGATTTCGACATCAAAAGATGAACCGGGTGCATATAGGTCAATGATTCATGGTATTAAACAAATTTTCAATGATGAAGGTTTTATCGGATTTTATCGAGGACTAACCCCGGCTCTATTGAATGTTTCTCAAGGAGCAGTCCAACTATCACTTTATGATATAATCAAACAACGATTAATAACGGCTAATGAGGACAAAGATCAAAGACTCTCAACGTTACAATATGTTTATGCCAGTTCCGTATCAAAAATGTTATCAACAGGAATATTCTATCCATTACAAGTCGTGAGATCGAGACTTCAAATAATCAATAATTCAAATAAATTGACAAGCTTAACAGAGTTATGTGTTCATATCTATCAATTTGAGGGCGTGAGGGCGTTCTACAAAGGTTTAATGACTAATTTATTTAGGGTTGTACCTGCAACTTGCACGACGTTTATTATCTATGAAAAAGTCAAAGAATTATTAGAATAGGAACGTGAACACTAGAGCACTACATTACATCGCATACATTTAACTAGAGATTTTTTAAAAGCATATCTTGTAAATAAATTTAAAAGCGTATTATCTTGAGATATAGACAACATTAATTCACAAGCAGGAAATTAATATTTATCATTGCAGTAATACTTCTCGAACTCAAAGAAAAAATTTAATATTCATTGCAATATAAATAAAATAGTGTAATTTTTAATAGTGTAAAAATAATAAGTAATATATACTTCATAGTTCTTAGCCATTCATCTTGCCATATTAACTCAGTTTAAAGAAAATAGTATACACATGTACCCTTTGATTCTAGAGACTAGAGGCTAGAGATAATTAATTTGGCACGCCAGCCACCGCGCAATCTCCAGTGACGAGTAATGACAGCAGACAGTATATCCGCTGCAGAGATTTCCTCGTTAATTTCAGTGGGCCTAATGTCTTTCGACACCCACAGTACCACAATATAATATCTGTAAGAGTTAGCCACCTTTTGAATTAAAAAACCCCATTTAAATCAATTTTCTCCCAGTAATACCATATCGGCGGTACAATTGCAACTAGATATATCTACAAAATAGAGGTAACATTTAGTTATAGGTGTAAAAGAAACGATACAATAAGATAAAGAAATACTATGAATATTCTTTTGAGACCCGGATCAAAGAGAACATTGGCATTGCAGTCAACATCACATGTTCTTCTCTTTAGATATATCAATGAAACTCAAAAATGCGCAATTGAATTGATACCCAAGTCATCGTTTATATCACAACCTTACAAACAATTATCCAGATCAAAACCACATGGATTCCTTGGATTAATTGAAATGAATGATGACATATTTTTATGTGTTATCACCTCTAAAATACATGTTGCACAACCATTACAAGGTGAAAATATTAATAAAATTGCCGATGTTGAATTTCATTCATTAACTAATGATTCATGGGATTTCGTCGATTTAAATTCAAATGGTTATCCTGTTACAATGGAATCTGATTTAGATTCTCAAGCAAATAGTCAAGTGCCAAGAATACCTCAACATCCTTGCTATGAGTTGAGAAAATTATTATCAGATGGTTCCTTTTTTTATAGCTCTGACTTTGATTTAACTAGTACTTTACAAGGAAGAGGTGTTAATAAACAAAGATTATCAATGGATTTATTTCATACAGATTATATGTGGAATGCATTTATGATGGAAGGGATTATCAATTTTAGAAACAATTTATCAGACAAAGATAAGAGAATTTTAGATCAAGACCATTTTTTAACAACAGTAATCAGAGGTTTTGCAGAATCTTTAAATACTGCCGTCAATGGTAAGAATGCAAGGTTAACCATAATTTCCAAACAGTCATGGAAAAGAGCAGGTACTAGATTTAACGTTAGAGGTGTTGATGACGATGGGAATGTTGCCAATTTTGTCGAAACTGAATTAATTTTTAATGACGGATTGATGTTATTTTCATTTACACAAATTCGAGGTTCTATTCCAGTATTCTGGGAACAAGATACTGCTTTGATATCGCCAAAAGTTCAAATTTCAAGAAGTTTCGATGCAACTCAACCAACATTTGAAAAACATTTTGAAAATTTAAATGCCAAATATGGTCCAATTCATGTCGTTAATTTATTATCTAAAACAAGATCATCGGAAATAGAATTAAGTCAAACCTATAAAAGGCATTTCATTGAATTGAGAAAGAAACATCCAGATTCTGTTTTTTTTACCGATTTCGATTTTCATCAGGAAACATCCAAAACTTATGCAGATGCCACTAGGTTATTACCATTATTGAACGAATCATTTGAAGACTTTGATTATTTTTCGTATGATATCAAACGTGCAATTGTATTAAGCGAACAAAAGGGGACTTTTAGAACTAATTGTTTGGATTGTCTTGACAGAACCAACGTTATTCAACAAGTTATTTCACTACAGATCTTAATTGATTTTTTCAGTGACAGAAACATGCACGATTTATCACATTTAAAAGATCAGCATCGTATACTCTGGGCAGATCATGGTGATAGAATTTCTCAGATATATACAGGAACAAACGCATTAAAATCTAGCTTTTCAAGAAGTGGTAAAATGGGATTTGCTGGTGCATTGTCTGATGCAACGAAATCCATTAGCAGAATTTATATCAATAATTTTGTTGATAAAGGTAAACAACAGTTAACAGATACATTATTAGGTAAAATTTCGTCTCAACGACAGGTTTTGATTTTTGACCCAATAACGGATTATGTGAATGAAAAATTAGCACATTATGAGTCTAAATTTACTTCAACGAGCGATATTACAATTTTTACAGGAACATTTAATTTAGCTGGTGCAAGTGATAATAAGAATATAACAGAATGGCTATTTCCGGAAGAAGGATTTAATCCCGATATTTTTGCTGTTGGTTTCCAAGAAGTTGTCGAATTGAATGCATCTAACATATTGAAAAGTGATGGATCTATGGGCCAATATTGGACCAAAGAAGTTGAAACAACTATTAAAAAGAATTCTTCAGACAATTATGTTTTATTAAGATCAGAGTTTATGTCGTCTATATTACTTTTGTTATTTGTCAAAGCGAAACATGTTTCTAAGGTTTCTGAAGTTGAAGGCAAATCAAAGAAAACTGGATTGGGTGGTATGACTGCAAACAAGGGTACTATTGCAATAAGATTAAATTTCTGTTCAACATCGTTTTGTTTTGTCAACTCACACTTGTCATCAGGTTTAACGTATACCGAGGAAAGAAACAATGATTTTATAAGTAGTTGGAATGGTATCAGATTTTCAAGAAATAGATATATTAAACATCACGATAATATTATTTGGCTGGGAGATTTAAATTATCGAATTACGTTTCCAAATGAAAAAGCCAGAGACTTAATTATGCGTAAAGATTTGAGCACATTATTATCAAGGGATCAATTAGCATATCAAATGATGAGAATTCAAGAATTTAAGTTTTTCAAAGAATCAGAAATAACATTTCCACCAACATATAAGTTTGATAAATTTTCCGACGAGTATGATAGTTCTGAAAAACAGAGAGTTCCCGCCTGGACAGACAGAATTCTGTATCGCGGTAAATCATTAAAGTCCAGCGTTTATTACTATGCAAGATCTATCAGGTTTTCAGATCATAGACCAGTTTATAATATATTTGATTCCAAAGTTAAACTTATTGACGAAGATTATAGAGAAGACCTTTCAAATAAGTTACGCGAAGCTTACACTTTAGATATTAAATCTCATAATTCTGTTGAAAATATCGATTTAAATGATGCATCACCATCATCATCAACATCATCATTTAATGATGACTTGAAATCGAAAAAATCATCAAGATCTTCCACTGCAACTCTATCGACTACAGGTAATCTGATTGATTTTGATAGTGTTTCATCAGTTTCACCTGTGTTACCACGAAGACCACTACCCCCAGTTTATGACGCGGAAGAGACAAGACATATGTTAATACCCGGCTTAACCCCGGCTAGTATTCAACAATCAATTGAAAATTCAATAAAACAACCCGTTAAATCAAAAACTACAGATACTTCTATTAATAATGATAATAATGGTAATATTAATGTATCACAAAATTCGATTATATCAGCATATTCTGTAATGGCACCAACACAATCGAGATTGGGAACACCACTTAAATCACCAGACTCGACACCAAGGCTGTCAACACCAGTTCAATCACACGAGCAACCTTCTTCTCCTCCTCCTCCTCCGCCACCACCAAGAAGAAACACAAGTGCTTCTACGACAACCTCCACAGCGGCATCAACAAATGGTACCAATTCAGGTAGCAATATTTCTAAAGAATCAAATAAAGTTGCACCAATAGTTCCCACTAAACCCAAAATTTTAAATGATATGTTTATTTGTGATTCTAATGAAGTTTCTGAACCTTCCACTCCAAATATTAGCGCAAATAACGCAAAAGCCAGTAGGACACCAATACCATCATGGGCCGCTATGACACCAACTAAAAAGTTATAAGTGTTTTACATCTATTTTAAATACCTTACAATTGAACCTTTTTTACCCTATTTTAAATTTTATTGTTAATTATATCAACATTATAATTTAATTTTTTATTTATGTTTTGTAATCTATATGTTTATATATTTGGATACCTCCTCCGAACGTGTGTTGTCTGAACTGGAAACTTGGACCCCCGGGAAAATAGAAAAAAAATAGCACGGCTGAGCCTTCGACCCTCGATTGCTTCTAAACCATAAAGTATTACGGTGCCTTGCTAAATTCAGCTGAGAGAACAAATTTTGTGCCTCAACCTTCAACAATTAAGTAGTAACAATCTGTGAGAATGGCTGATAATTAACAATCTGATAGCATGTCATAGATTGTCACTTAAACAGAGAAAGAAAAAATGTGGAACTTGTTTTGTATATATGTAATAAGAAGACTACATTGTGATTCTTGTGCTTTCTCTCCGAAATAACACTGGATATCTGAGATGAGGGACATGAATGTTCTTCATTGCGCAGATAAATAAAGCATGGATAAAATGAATAAGGGTGATAGTTTTAATACTCAATTTTATGCTGAATAAAAGGCAGTCATTTTCTCCATGTAAGTGTATATTTCAAACAATTTTTCTTTGTCATTGTAGTTTTAAATTTGGATTTTTTTTCTTCCATAGTTAAACAACTCTGTTTATTTTAAAAAGGCCATAAAAAAATTTTTCTTGGCGGTACATTTCTTGTCAAAACTAAAGTTTTCACTGATCAATCCAATCGGGGTGCATCTTTGGCTAGAGCAGTTTTCAGAAAACCAAGAAGAAGACTGTGAAGCCAATACAAACAAGACGTTTAAAACAGCCAAACCGATTCAGAATCCACAAAACAATTTCAAGAAAACTACTTCTAATATCAGTATTTTGGCTAAATCCACATATTATGGTGCATGAAAAAAATTTTAACAAAGCAAAAAAGCAATAAAATGGAGTTGAGAGAGGAAGTTTCTGGTTTGATAAAAAGGGCAGGTTAAAAGAAAAGTATAAATAATCAAAAGATAAATTTGAATCTTTCATAAATACAATTAGTGATGCACTAAAAAAGCTCAACTTTCATGTTGCATCAACTAAAGATAATTTGGTTTTAGTTGCTGAATTTTACAAACAAAAAGCACAAGAAGCAAAAACAGAGTGGAATAAACCAAAGGAAGTTGGTTTCAGTGGAAAAAAGCCGAATCTGAAGATACTGAAAAGGCTGCTAAATCAATATATGAATATTTCAAAGATAAAAATGAATATGCTGTGAATAAGTCAATCAAGTTTTTTAAAAACTAGAAACAACAAAAACAAAAAATGACTGACTTTAAAAAAGGAGCTTCTGATACCCTGGATGAAATCAAGGCTAAAGACCTTTTTGATGCTACTGAAAAATTTAAAACTGATTCTACCAGATTAAAGACCGTACATCAAGATAATGCCGAATTTGCTGCCAAATCAATGCCGGATGCTAGAGATTATGTTGGTAAAAAAAAATGTATTATGCGCATGATACAGGCAGGGCATAATTGAATCCATATTAGAATCAAACAAAAACCAATTTAAAAGAAATTGTGAATTTTTATCAAACTCAAGCCGCAGGAGCAAAAGCTGAATGTAATTAAACAGGATCTGGTTGGTTACATTGGAGAAAAAAAATCAGATAAAAACCAACATGCTGCCGAAGCCAAGTACAAATATTACTAACTAAAAAAGGATGAAGCAAATGAAAATTTGAGTGATGATTTGATTTCTTTACAAAGAAAAATTTAGAATGGAATTAAAAATAATGTTCAATATACTTCTGAACAGTCCGGCGTTGCAAAAAGTTAAGCATTAGGTGCAAAAGATTTGCTTTCTCAAGTAACTTATGATGCAAATTCAAAATATGACAGTGTTAAAGCAGGATTGAAGCAAAATATCCAAGAAAATACTGCTTTGGTTGATAATTACATCAGAGACTCATCTAAACATCTCATTCAAGCGGGTTACAAAGCCGGTGTCCTTTTAAAGGACCATCATAAAAATGAATGGACTCGTTTCAGTGTTTTCCAAGCAAAAATTAAAAAGCCGGCACAACAAGTTTTCGATTATTATGATGAACAGTTAGTCAAGACTAAAACAGATAATCATTAAAGCTAAACATGATGCCGTTAAGCAAGTGTTGGAAAGATGGAAGAAATCTGTAGCTAGAAAATAAAGATGATAAACCTCGGTCATAGTGACCCTTTCTATCGATTTCATTTATACTTAACTTCCTTTTTTGAATTTTTATTTTTTACTTACATTTATGAAATAGAGTATAGTAACTTCCTTTTTTTTATACAATTAATCAGAAATTAATTAGTTCTAGTATTTACAATTTGGTCCTTTAATTTTTCATCCCATTCTTTGGTCAAACTTTCAAAATAAAGCAAAACATCTGCTTTACCACTAGGATCAACTTTATCAGTTTTCAAATACTCGATACCATTCCAACGACTGGCACTACCATATTTTAATTCTTGTTTATCAAATGGAGGATCAGCGTAAAGAGCAGCAAATATCGCAGAGTTTGCGGCAATCCAACCGTGAATGTTATGCCAAGGAGAACCTAATAATCTTGCTATATAGAATAACATCAACATACCATAGTAGGTAATTGGATTTAAAAATCTGAAGAATGAGAATGATATTAATATACCCGGGTGGGTTAAATATTGTTTTATTTTTAATTGCGACAATTTTTCAAGTGTCGCCAAATGAATTAAATCAACCAATCTTTTTGAACCTTCATAACTTTCATGTGATTTTAATAATTGTAAATCATCCATGGATAAGTATGAAGGTTTAGACATGACACTACTGATCCAAATAATTCTCGCATCTGAGGAACTTTCAAAGAGCCCAAATTGTATTAATTTATGAATGAAATAATAAGGGCCAAAGACATTTGCTTGAAACACCAATCCTAAACCATCATTTGATTTAACACCAACCTGTTGTATTTTATATGTTGGATATGTAACACCTTTAATTGGATTCATACAACATTCAATCGTTGCACCAACCCAATCTATTCCTTTGTAAACACCTTGGGCTGCATTTAGAAAGAGGTAATCAATACATTTGTGATTTTTGGATAATTGATACACTGCAGAGAGAATTGAAACCATGTCAGTAAAATCAACCAACGAATAGTCGAAATCCAGAATCGCTGTTCTTTTAATTTCTTTTTCATTATAGTCAAATAATTGTTTGATTGTTTGATTAGCATTTGATAATGTACGTGATGTAACTATAATTGTTAATTTTTTGTCATGAGGAACTTCTTTGATCAACCTTTTGGCGATGTTGATACCCAAATTACCGGAAGTACCAGTAATTAATGCAGTTATATGGGTTGAATTAGGTGACATTTTAAGTGATCTATTGTATATCTTATATAAAAACTCCGAAAGTCAAAAGAAAAGAACACCCTGTATCTTCATGAAACGGACCTGGTACAATTGACAGATAAAACATAAAACCCGTTGCACGGTGTAGTAAAATCAACAGGAATCGTAAGTAAACGATCGGAACGAGGCGAGCGGCGTGTTCAGAAAACCAGGCTGTGATGTTTCAGATGACAACATGAAACAGGGGGTGACATAGGTGAAGAAGTAAAGTCAATGAGGGTGATACAGGTTATGCGCCCTGTGTGGTAACAGGAGATTCAGCTTACAAGGTCATATATAATTTGGCTATATCATGGTGGTTTGCGGATTACTGGGTATCAGTTGCAGATTGAGAGAGGGTAGGGAGGAAAGAACCCTAACAATACAAAAACTAACCAAGTTAGCATCGAATTAAATAGATAGATACAAGATAATCACAATCAGTTTAGAACAATAATATCAATATGCAAAAACAAAATTACATTTTCAATATTAGAGATTATAAAGTATTAAATGTCATTGGACAGGGAGCATATGGAGTTGTCGCAGTTGGACATAAGCATAACAGTAAAGACTTGGTTGCAATTAAAAAGATTGAACCATTTGAAAGAGACTTATTTTGCTTGAGAACGTTAAGAGAAGTTAAATTTTTGAAAAGGTTCAAACATCCCAATATAATTAAAATTTTAGATATTCAAAAACCTACAAGTTTTGAAAATTTCCATGACGTTTACTTGATTCAAGAATATATGGATGCCGATTTACATACAGTTATCAGAACACATGAATTGAGTAACAATCATATGACATACATGTTATATCAATTATTGAAAGGTGTTAAATATTTGCATAGTTGTGGTATTATTCATAGAGATTTAAAACCTGCCAATTTGTTAGTTAATGAGAAATGTGATTTGAAAATTTGTGATTTTGGATTAGCTAGATTTGAAACTGACGTTACGAAGGATAAGAATACATTTTTAACAGAGTATGTTGCAACTAGATGGTATCGGGCACCGGAAATTATGCTATCATTGGCACAATATTCTAAGGCTATTGATATTTGGTCAATTGGATGTATATTAGCAGAAATGCTTCTAAGAGCACCACTTTTCCCCGGTAAAGATTATAGACATCAATTGTTATTGATTTTTGAAGTGTTGGGCTCACCAAGCGAAGAAGACTTGGAAAGTGTGAAATTACAAAGAGCTAAGGATTACATTAGAGCACATACCAAATCACAAAGAAAAATCCCAATGAAGAAGATATTTTGTAAAGCGGATCCAGCTGCCGTTGATTTTATTGAAAAGACACTTACATTCAATCCTGAAAAGAGAATGACAATTGAAGATTGTTTGGAACACCCGTACGTTTACGAATTCCGAGATCCGAAAACAGAAACAGTTGCTGAACCAATTCCACAAGATTTTTTCTTTTTTGACGAGTTCAAAGACCAGTTAGAGCTTATCGATCTTAAGAGAATGCTGTTTGCGGTAATTATTACAGACTAAGCAATGAAGGGTTTATGGAACGGCCGAACACTGAGCATGTTCTATTTTCCTAATTATCGTATAATTAAAATTAAAAAATTTACAATCAATCAATTCTTATAATTTTATAATTCTTATCTTTCATAATCGATGTTTTATATATATCCGAGGTTCTGAGTCTAGACATTGCTGAACTGTCCAATAGGGAACACGGAACAGGGTGTATCCCCGACACCCACTGCGCAACGTGAGCAACGTGAGCAACGTGAGCAACCCCCACAAACCTGAAACACGCTCCCTCTTCGCTCTTCCCTTTCCTTCCTTAATTTCATCATGCGCGGGGTGCCCAGATCTGGCCCCACGATCTGCGATCGTTTTTTACAGCGAAAAAGAGCGAAAAATATTAAACAGGTAAATATAGCCCCGGCGAGGGCTACTGCGTGATTGCGGCTTGTTATTTGAGATATTTGATGATTGATGGGGTTATTGTATGTCTTTAGTAAGCCCGTTCCCTGTCCGCATGTCCGCATGTCCCGGCTCCCGATTTTCAGTTCTGTGACCTTTTCTTCTCTCTCTTTTTCTTCCTGGTTTGCCTCCACTTTTTCTTTTAACTTGATATCCTTTTCTCATTAGCTAGGACAAAGAGATACCTATATTGAAGACAAAATGGCATCTAAAATGAATATCCCTATTACTGCAAGAAAGCGTAAGCTTATAACTATTGCAACAGGTGCAGTTTTTTTGATATTTGTGGTTTTATTTAGTTCATCAAAAAGCTACACAAATTCCAACATTGTTATTCCAGATTCATCTACCCTTAATAATAACAATCCTTTATTAAGTGATGAAATAACGGTTCACATTCCAGACGCTTCCGCAACCCCTAAAAAATCAAATATCAAATCTAAGAATAGTAACAGCGCCAAAAAATTACTGAATAATGATCTAAAACTCGAATCTACATTATCTTCTGGATCATCCGGTTCTCAACACGATTCTAAATTGGATACAAAGAAGTTGACTAATGCAAATAATTTTGTTAAAGGTAAAGAGGGTAAAATAGATGAAACAAAAGTTAAAGAAGCTGATTCTTCTGAAAATATCCCATTAGTTGCAGGCGATCCAACTTCTAAGAAGGCACACGATAAAAATTCTTCGTCAAAAAATATAAAATCGGGATCAGCAGCATCCTCAATTGAAAACACTGGCGTATTTGGTTCTGATGCTCCCGATACAGGCTCAGTTGAGTCATTTTCTGACTCCTCAAAACTTGAGTCCACGTCCTCTAATGGTATCCAAGCAGACAAAGAATTGGGATCAACTGAACAAAAGGAAACTTTAAAAAAATCATTAGGTGAATCTTCATCTTCATCTTCATCTTCCAATAAAAAACCATATCCAGCCGATGAAGTAATGACTAAACAAGATTCAACACATCATAAGAGTTTGAATAGTCAGGTAATGGAAGCTCAACATAAAGCAGAAGAAAATGGCGCATCAAAAGATGAAGGTAGATCTTTCAGTCCAAAGCAAGAATTTAATAACATCTTAACTAAATCACCTGTTGTGATCTTCTCTAAATCCTATTGTCCATTTTCTAAGAAATTGAAGCATTTATTGAAAACCGAATATCATATCTCACCACCACCTTTAATTGTTGAGTTAGATACCCACGAAAATGGTAAAGAATTACAAGATCATATTGGCAAGGAAACTGGTAGATTTACTGTTCCAAATTTTATAATTGATGGTCAAAGTAGAGGTGGCGCCGATGATATTATTGCTTTACACGATAATGATGAATTAATTGATTCATTCCATTCTTGGGCTGCAGGTGCAGCCAAGATTAAGAGACTAGGTGACAAAACAGTATAATTTCTTTTTAAAAAAGTATAAAACGTATAAAAATTAGGAATGTGTTGGTATCAAATTCTATAAATAGATTATTTTTTGTTTTTATTGTTCAATGTGGTTTTAACTCTTTTCTTTACATGTTGAATTCTATTTGGTAGATTCTTATAAATTGTTCTTATTTCTTATTTCTTATCTCTTATTTTTTATTTCAATTTGATACATGATTGATTATTTCTGATTTATTCTTATTTATTTTATATGATATTTTATACCCCTTAGTATGATTATTTTGTGTTTATATGACAACAAATCAATTTATTTCTTTAAAACTCTAAGATTTAAATCTCTAAACGTTAATTTTTCATTTCTTATCTTCATCTTTGATTTAAGCGTTAAGCACGAGCATGGGGCAAAATTATAAAACTATGTTAAGCCTCGAGCCTCGAATCTGAAATTTCAATTGTAGTAGGCAGAATGTGAAACCGTTCCTTTCCCCCCCTGTCACTTTGGCGTTTGAACTTGCTTCAAATAACGTGCCTCAGCTTAAATGGTATTAATTTTTAATTCACTACCAAAGCAATAAAATTAGATCATGAATATTGAAGTTAAAGAACCCGCATATAAATCTAAAGACATAACAGTGGAAGATGCATCTATTATCGAACTTGCCAATGGATTAAATTTAGATAAGCATCCGAATGGTGGTTATTTCAAAGAAACTGATAGGCCCCAAATTACACAATCTACAGTTAGAATTGACAACGTAAAAGTCGAAAGAAATCCATCTTCATTAATTCATTTTTTAATGACATGCGAATCACCAATTGGTAAATTTCATACAAATATAACGAGTAGATCGATCCATATTTTACAACGTGGGTCAGGTGTATACATTCTAATTTATCCAAATGGTAGAATTGAAACATTTAAAGTTGGTTTCGATGTAGCAAATGGTGAACGTACTCAATGGGTTGTTGAACCTGGTGTTTATAAAGGATGTTATCTAGTTCCAACTACTAATGATAACGAAGAATCTAATAAAGATTGTCTGTTAATTAGTGAGGTTGTTGTTCCTGGTTTTGATTTCGAAGATATGAAATTCTTAGATATGCATAAGCTGACTGAATTGGTGGGTACAACAACTGCTGAAGACTTAAAATGGTTAATTTAGTTTGTTTTTTTATAGATTTTGATAATAGATAAACAAATGTAAGAATAAACATCTTATCAAAATGGTTCAGCCTTAGACAAATATCAAAATTTAAAAAAATATGTCACGTGCATGTATGGAGGGTTTGAGGAATAAATTGGGTTTGTTGTTTTAGATATTTGCGTACACCCCGCGCACCGCCTCTATCTTTTGCTATTATGTGATTTCTTTATTCATTTTTCGCAGTCCCGCTTTTGCAACCTACAATGTGTAGGGCGAGGGAGTCGAAAATTTTACAGTGAGGGAGAGACTGGACTCTGGTATTGGAAGCCCACACAGAGACTGCGAGCGAAGAGTGTTGGATTTGAATTTGAAGTTGAAGAATCTTATTTATCATTTCAATCTTTTGAATTTTTAACCTCTAAGCAAGATCAAATCTCAGAGTATCACATCATGGCAACTGAATTGACTGTTCAATCTGAAAAGGCTTTCCAAAAGGTATGCATAGATTATATATGATATTAAAAATGAAAAGTTTTGATAATATTGAAAAAGATATAGAATATAAGGATAAATATATGAAGAGATACGAATACATGTGGGTCAATAATTTGAAAACAATATTGGTCTATTATTAATAACTCAAAGATTTAAGATTAAATTCAGATTGAGATATAAAAGACAATCAATTAATATTATTTTAAATTCCATTAGTAAAATGAAAAATTTCTTTGATTAGTTTACAACTTCGTGATTTTATTCACAAATAAGAGTATTGATAATTACCAAAACAAATACAAGGATACAAAAGTTTCCTACATTTTACAATATCGATAAAATTACCATATTTTGTCCCAACAAATGTATTCAGAAGATCACAGATTACCACTAAGTAGTTTTATTGCTATAGTTTTCTAGACAATACCATATTTTTATTTACAAAATTTTTTCAATACTATCATTTCAAACAATTGCAATCAAGGCAAACAAATACTAACATTTATGTTTTTTTTAACTTGTTTTAATTTAGCAACCACACATCTTCACTAACCCAAAAGCTAAGGCTACCAGAAGAACAAAGAGATGGTACAAGGATGCAGGTTTAGGTATCAAGACTCCAAAATCTGCTATTGAAGGTACTTACATTGACAAGAAATGTCCATTTGTTGGTACTGTTTCTATCAGAGGTAAGATCTTATCTGGTGTTGTCGTCTCTACCAAGATGCACAGAACCATCATTATCAGAAGAGAATACTTACATTATATTCCAAAATATAACAGATACGAAAAGAGACATAAGAACTTAGCTGCTCACATTTCCCCAGCATTCAGAGTCCAAGAAGGTGATTACGTTACCGTTGGTCAATGTAGACCACTTTCTAAGACCGTTAGATTCAATGTTGTCAAGGTTGCTCCAGCTGCAGGTAAATCTAAAGGTTTCACCAAATTCTAAGTGTAAAATAATTTAAAAACCATTTACAACTTGTTTAATTTTTTTATACTCTAAATAAAATACAATTATAAAATTATAATTTTACTAATTTCAAAATAAAGGAATACTACGATATTGTAAAATATAAATTATTTGTTTAGTGGATATGTATAGTCTTATGATTACGGTAAATTCTTGAGATAGATAGTGACTATTCTCTATGTTAATCATTAGTGTTACGCCTTAAGATTTTATCAGGTAGTAAATTCTAGAGTGGATTGTAAAATCGACGCGTCCATTACTAATTTTGACCGGAGACTGGTCTGGTCACAGGCCGCTGGCCGCTGGCCAGACTTAAAAATGTTTACCCATCTTACCCGGTTTCAAGAGTTGCTAAAAAAAACTAGTTTTTCTGAACAAGGGGGCTCAATACATCCGGTAGATATATTGGTTGTTAGAATATAAAGTATGACACCAGAGAATCGTGCCAGTGATGTGCAGAAGACATGTGTACAAGTTGATGAGAACGAAGGTCATTCAGTTAATAATAAAAATAATGATAATGGAGAAAAGGTAAAATTTAGCTTAGATATTGAAAATATCGACAATATTGATAACATATCTATTGAGAATATAGATAATATTGACAACATCTCTATTGAGAATATTGATAATATTGAGAATATTGAGAATATTGATAATATTGATAATATTGATAGTATTGAGAATATTGATAATATTGATAATATTGAGAATATTGATAATATTGATAATATGGATAATATGGATAATATGGATAATATTGATAATATGAATATTATTCATCATTCCAATATAATAGCTGATCAATCAGAGTTTCCCACCATTGAGGTTATTAAAACTGTTCAAAGAAATAGAAAAAAGAGACAATTCTCGACGATTGAAGATGAAGAGATGTCAAGGTTGGAATTTCAACAATGGACATCTGGATTTCTGAATGATGATTTGGATGATTCAAATGTTGAAGTTTCTATTGATGATGTAGAATATGGATTTCCTCAAACAACTGCAGAACATTTTACTGATATTGTAGATGATGGTGGTAAGCGTAGGAAAATTGGCAAGAAGGAGATTAAAGTTAGGTTTGATGATGCGAATCTTGATTCTTATAAAAAAGGTATTGATGGAGGTAATAAAGTTGTGAATAAGGGTACGAAAGAGAATGATGATCATAAAGTTGCTAAGGATGAAACATTAAAGAATACTCGTAAACATGGTGTGGATGATGAAAATAATGATGAAACTCGTAAGAAAAATGAATCTAACGTTGATCCAGAATTAACAAGTATTGATGAACCTACCAGTTCATTTGTTGATGCTGCATTGCTAAAGTCATTAGAATATTTACGAGATAATAGAGAGAATGGTAATACCAGAACCAATGAAGAAGATGAGGAAAAAATGGCTGTAGATGAAGTTAACAGGGCGGTTAAGCAGGCAGTGGCTGCTGTCCATGGAACAAGTAATGATAATGATGTGAAAGACACAAATGATGATAATGATAATAACGATGATAACGATAATGAACCGGATGCCTCAGTAATTGCTGCTGCCGTTGTTGCTGCAGAAAAATCAGTTAGAAAACAGATTGAATCGAGTTTTATGGGCCATGATTTGGAAAGAGAAAAACATTTTTTTGATATTTTCCAGGGTCAAAATAAGAGAGAAGATCAAAATATAGACGATAATGGCGAAAGTAAGAACAATAATACTAATAATTCTAATAATTCTAATAATAATGGTAACCGTGATAATAATTTACCTGCAGTTACTGAACATGGATATAAAAATAATAAAGTATTAAACAAGACGGTGAAACCATCGGGAAATAAAAAAATTGGTAAGAAAAGAGTGAAAGAAATTCAAATCAAACAGGAAAGTGAGGAAGAACTGCTTACAAGGAAGAAACTTGAAGAAGCTATTGAAAAGGCACACAAATTGTTGATTACTGAAAGTAATAGTAGATCGTTTACGAAAGATGAGATCAATGCCATTGACACTTTTATTAAAGATTATGAAGAAATATTTAAAATAACACATGATGAGCTTTTGAAAAAAATATGGTGTAATGAACGTCGAAAGGATAAAATTTGGGATTTTTTCGCCCGAGTTTTACCTAAACGTACAAGGTCATCGATATATAAGCATGTTAGACGTACGTATCATATATTTGAGAAAAGAGGTGTTTGGACTAAGGAAGAGGATTTGAAACTTGCGGAATTGGCGAAAACTTGTGAAGGTAAATGGAAATATATTGGAGATAAATTAAAGAGGATGCCGGAAGATTGTAGAGATAGATGGAGGAATTATGTTAAATGTGGTTCGAAACGTAAGGTTAATCAATGGACTTCACAAGAAGAACACGAATTAAAGAGTATTGTTGCGAAAGTATTAGAAGATGAGGGGGAGAGGGTTAAAAGCGAGAAAAATAATAGTATTTGTGATGGTTACAGAAGGACTGACCGGATTAGGGATGCGCAAGTTTCACCTACAATCAACTGGACACTTATTAGTGAATTGATGGGTGGTACACGGTCACGGATCCAATGTCGTTATAAATGGAACAAACTTATGAAGAACGAGAGTGTGAACAAGCTTAGAGAGATGGACCATGATACGAAGTTGTGGATGTTGGAGAGAATCAAGAGGCTCAGTGCGTCTGATCCGAATATTGAAACAAACCTGGACTGGAATGCGCTCGCGTTGAGCAGTCCGGAGGGGAAGGTGCGATGGAACGGGGTGGACCTCAGTATGTGCTTCCGGCGGCTGGCGGGGACGGTGGAGAGCGAGGGGAAGAGCTTTGTGGAGGTTGTAGAGCTCCTCATTGCGGCGCTGAGCACTGCGAGCTATGTGGAGCGGCTTGGGGAGCCACTTGGGGAATAGTGGTGGGTATTCCCGATATCTCCGTGGGTCCGCCTCTCTTTCATGTACGCGTTGTAGGCGTGGAATTGGTCCCTCGTAGAGGGGACCACAACGGTCTCTAACTGTGCTCTCACAACAGATCAATCTATAAAATATATGTTGTACATGTGTATAATGTGTCGACTTTGTATAGCGCATCTATACATATGAGATACTGAGAGTGTATTATCTTCTTTGCCTGGCTCGGCATTTATTCCCCTTTATTCTTTATTCACCACTTTTTTTTTTTGCCTGTTGGCAGTTGACAGGATACTATAAGGGCGGCTCCGGAAGTTTAGAAGGTCCTCACTTTTTAGACCCTGCTGAATCAACCCCGTCTTTCTGTGTTTTGATAGTTGAAAATTTTTTTATTGTGTCCCATCCATTACTGTATCTTATATTATATACCTTTGAAAATTTACATCAAGTTTCTTCACGTTTAAGCTTCAATTGAATCTGTTTATTTCCCCTTTTCCATTTATATTACTCTAATATACATAAAACCTTTCACGGAGTTTACACTTCTTAAGGCACAGTTTTGAACATTCTAATTGAATTATTTGGAGAAAAGAAATATAGCATAACCTTAAAAATAAATTCATACCTTTGGCGACAAATAAAAATTATACCTTTTGGTTATTGACTGAAAAATTTCATTTTATTAAATTAATCACGTTTATTTTATTTCTTTTTGTTGTTTGCTTTTCCGATTCATAGATATTCCATCAAAAGATAAATAAATTCATCAAGTTATTCTTTAATAAAATCCCTCAATCAAAATCATGTCTCAACCTTCTCAATTGGTGCAACAGAGACAATTGCAAGATATTGAATCAAAGACTTCATCGGATTCAAATCAAAAACAAGCAACTAATAAGTCTGTAAAATTGCAGCAAGATCCCACTCAGCCTCCAAAGAAAACAAGAAAAAGAAACAGAGTTCCAGTTTCTTGCGTTATTTGTAGAAGGAGGAAGGTGAAGTGTGATAAACGGAAACCGCAATGTTCAAATTGTATCAAAAATAATGTTGGACACTTATGTCATTATATTGAACCAAAATGGGCAAAACCTTTAGAATCAGAATCAGAAAATTTCAATGTAGAGTCTATACCGGCTCCCAACGGTTCAACCCCTATGGATCATAATCATGACCATAGCTGCAGTAGTCATAATTCAGCAAATGAGGGGAATAGTAATGGCAATATTGTAAAATTGGAAAATTCTTCTGATTTGGCTGCAGCTGTAAGTGAATCTTTAGAATTGAAAAAGGAATTACAACTTTTAAAAGATAAGATAAAGTCTTTGGAAACTGAAAATCTCGACCTCAAAAAGAAAATGATCTCATATCCAAATAATAACCCCAAAGTATCAAACAATAGCATAAGAAATTCTTTATCAACGCAGGATTCGGATGATATATTAGATTCAATTTTCAATTCCAATATTTTGTTCATTGCACAAAAAGGTAACCAATACAATATTCCAATTACCTATCAAATCAGTGTTTTTTCTTGGATGTTTATGGTTAAAAATGACCTTTATCTAAATGATTTATGGATGAAAATTTTAAAATTGAGACAACATTATGAATATTATTATAATAGTAAAGGTTCAAATGAAAAAAGCCTAATTTGCCATTATAAAAATTACAATTCAAAATTGAGTAAATTTAAAAATAGCAACGCCTCTAAAAATACTAACTTGACAACTTCAATTATTTCAAAAGAGAAAACAACAGAACATACTAGTAAATTGAAAAAATTCCTTGAAAAAAGTTTAAATTTAGAGAATAATCAGCCCGTTCAACTAAATAAACATAAGGATAATTCAAATGAATTTGAAGTTGTATCTTCACCAATAAATTCAAATACAAAAGCAAATGTTCAATTACAAAATATTTGCCCAGTTACCAATGTTGTCGGCGTTTGCCCAATTGGTAATTCATCAATTCCTAATTTAGTTAGAAATAAAAGTATCGAAAAGCAAACTCAATTTGAGAATAGTTTATCCCTACCAAATACACCAGGTGACATGCCTCAAAATCATGATCAGCTGAAAAAAGCTGCTCTGAAAAGAAAGAATCGTCCAACTTTAAAATTCAATAGATGTCCTGTTTTATATCCAACTGATTCAACTTTATCATCACCGATGACTCCCACTCATAAGAAGAATAATTCTAATATTTCAGTACTTTCAAATACCCATAATTCTAAAGTCCATACATCCGTTGATCACAGTAATAGTGATAGTGATGATGCAACAAACGATCCTAAAGTTTGTCCATTGATGGTTGGTGATGCTAAAACTTTATTTAAAGAAAAGTTGTCAAAAATGAACATAAGTGCAATGCGTGATTCTTATAACTATAATTATCCAAATTCCACAACGAATAATAGTAGCACTGGAAATAGTCTTACGGCAAATAATAATGATATTAATACTACTAATAGGAATATTTCTAGTAAAAAAAAGGTTCTTGCTGTTCCATCTCCTGCAAAAAATAGAGGCACTCCTGTTATTCCTTCAGGTCCGAGTACTCCAATGTCTGAAATTAAACCTGAAGATACTGAAAAATTGACCAACTTTGTTCCAATTGCAATGAAACCCGAACCAACATTATCATCGAGGCAAAATAGTATGAAAAGACCAGCATCTCAAGAGAATTCATCTAATAGTACTAATAGTAACAGTAGTAGTCAGCAACAAAAATCTAAAAAATTGAAAACCATCACTCCATCCACTATTAAATTAATCAATTATAACAATACAAAACAAGTTATTTCAATTATTGAACAATATTTGCCAAGTAAAAAAGTCGTTGGTTTATTAATAGATCGATTTTTTGAAAATTTGTATATTTATATGCCTTATGTTGACGAACATAGTTTCAAACTTCGTGTTTATTCAATTTTAAAGTCATCTGATGCAAATACTCAAAAAATTAAATTGTCTTCAATTGGTACTCAATATTGTGAAGAATTTTTAACATTATGTTTGATGCTAATTATAATCAGACTTAGTTGGTTGTCATTACCCGAAAAATCTGTTAGTAGTTTAAATCAAAATGAACTATTATTAATGAAACCTGAAAATTTTGTATCCTTTGTTTTGATTGATATGGTCAAGGAAATTTTTTCAAATGCTAAAATTATGACAAAACCATCATTGATTATTTTTCAACTGGGATTGTTTTTGAAAATATATTCAACCGTATCGCCTGAAGATGGTTTTGATACTGATGATTCGTACACTAGAAATAGCTCATATGCTAATACCAAGAACAATGCAACCACTCCAAATACATCAGCAACGAGTACAAATGCAAATAGCACTCCGATTTTGGGAACAAATGCTTTAAGTTCTAGTTTTCAAGATCAAAACATAAACAATGAAGTCTCAGGGATTACGAGTTCTGCAAACACTAATGATTTATCAGGAGATTTATCCAATGAATCACCAAATATGAATTCTCCAAATTTCATTTCAATGTTGGTTCAACTGGCTCGTACAATTGGGTTAGATCGTGATCCATTGAATTTTAAAAATTTTTATCCAGGACCAAATGATGATGAGATTACTATTTCTAGATTATTCAAACGGAGACATTTATGGCGAAAATTATGGTATGGTTTATTATTCATCACAATAGAGGCAAATTTAAGTTTAGGTGATTATAAAAAAGGTTTGCCAATTGAACTTGATTTAGATCCTTCAATGGGTAGTGAAATTAATCATTCATGGGATTGTAGGTTACCAGGTGGTATTGAACAGGGTGTTTTGGAAAAATCATTTGAAAATGGTAAAATATTGCAGAGGGAATTATGTGTTGTTCAAACTTTCAGAGAATCGATTGTATCATACAGATGGATTTATAAGGGTATGAAATTATTATTTGCTGTTGACAAACCACCAACTACAATGGAAATTGAAAATATTGTAACTAAATTAACTGAAATCATTTGTGAAAAATCTAAATATGGATTTGGTATTGATTTAATTATGAGTGATAAAGAAATTGCTAACCCATTTAGGGCTAGAAATTCTTCTGTTTGGGTGAAGAAATATACAAAATATATTAAAGTTTTAAGGTTAAAAGTTCATTTAATTGTTAAAAATATGATTTTTACTTTAAATTATTTACTATTTCTTAATCATGAACAAAAATTGAGTAAATTACTAGGTCAAAAGAAAACCCAGATTGAAAAAATTGACAAGCAAAGATTATATATTGAAAGATTCTTTGAAGCATCTTTATTATCAGCGATTGAAAATTTTAAACTATTTGTTCAATTCATGGATGATAATAATAAAGTTTTTCCAAATTGTGGTACTGAATTGTTGATTTATCCATTTTTAATGGTGTTAAACCATCGATCCCATGAATTTTTGATTTCTTTGGTGTTAAGAGTTCAACAAAGTTCACCTGTTATTATGGAAGTATTAAAGAAAAATAAAATTGATCCAAAAGAATTACAAAAAAGATTATTTACATATTTGGAAACATTTATTGAAAGGTTGAATATTTTGACGAAAAGCTATTATTATGCTTGGGTGCTCAAAAGACTGGTTAAATTCTTCCTTAATATCTTAACAAATTCACAAAAATTCTTCAAGTTAAACTTCAAGAAAATGAATATATCAACAAAAACTGCATCGAAGAAAAATACTGGTGGTTCAATGGGGAGTGCCATGGGATCTTCTAAATTAGTTAATAAGTCTACTGTTGCATCCAGTAATGAACATAGTAATATTGAAAAATCTGCATTTGAAATTGCGTTTGGTACCTCAAAATTACCTCCAGTTACCGATTTTACACACGATGATAGAAGAGAAATTAATTTCAACCCTGTTATTAGTAATTCCGATATTTTATTAAATGATGGTGATATTCCAATGAATGTTATACTTACTTGTAATAATTCAAATACTCAAGGTTTGGGTATTGGAATTGAAACTCCCGAAAATATAAACATTCAAAAGCAAGCTTTAACTGCTGGTAGTAACAGCGGTAATGTCAATAATTTCAATATTCCTACTAGTGGTAGTCAATCTACAGTTGATGATGTTGCATCGCGTTTATTTGATAATATGACATTTGATATGAAACATGAAAATCAAGGGACTAATCTTATTACAGGTATGACGCCTACAGACGACCTTAGAGAGTATAATGGAACAAGGATACAAACTATACCATGTTCTGCTTCTGATAGATGGAATAATAATCCAAGTGTTGGTTTTGATGAAGAATTAAATGAACTTTTCGATGATCAATTCCTTAATGATATTGGTGGTTTTGCTATGGAAAATATTGATAATGGACTTTTAGGATTACATAGAGGATTGAGTACTAATGTTGCATTAAGTCCTGCCATTAAGAATTTAAATCAAGTTGGTAGATATGATGAATTTGACTCTTCTAGCAATCCTTTGGTAGGTGGTATATTACCAAGTCAAGGTTACGGTAATACGAGCACCACTTACAATAATAAAAGTAATTTAAATATGACTAATGATCTTCATAGTGATCTGATGGCTATTAAAACATTCAATTCTAATGGTAAGGGAGAACTCTACAATTCGTTAAATGAAATTGATTTCACTAATGTGGATTTAAATGCACCTGTTGACAATATGGTTTATGGATTTGATTTGAACGTAAATGAAGGTCTGGCTAATAATAACACTATTGGTGATGCTAATGCTCAAAACGGTGCAAGTCGTCAGAACATGGCAGGATTAAGAAATGACTTAGCAGATTCACAACAACATGGTGCTTTTGGGCAATGGGACATTTTCTAATTTTAAATTTACCATTCTACAAATAATCTGTATATATATATTATATTTATCAATCTTAACTCTATATATTCTTTTTTAACATGGACTTTTTATATAATTTTAGAAGGTTCTATATTTGCTTGTTTTTTCTGATGACCTTGAACCTTGAACTTTGAGAGCCTTGGTAAGGCTGATGAGATTTTCTGTGGTTGCCTAATGGGGTAGCAAACGCCGAGTGTGGGAAAAAGTTAGCAGCGGCAGAAGTCAAAAATCGCCGTTTTGGCTGCGAAATGGCGGGCGATGTGTGGTTAAGTGTTAAGCCTCTTTTCTACTTCGTTGCTAACTTCCCAGTTTCCACCGGATTCTTGTTAATATATCGTTACAAACTTTCTGTACGCAATCGACAAGAGCATAACATATCTACAAAAAGATGAAACTAGACAATGTGCTGAACAAACCAAAACATTCTTTGGCTCCAAAACCGTCAAAGAAAACCCCCAAAACATCAACAAGTACAGAATCTGACATGGTTGAAAATGGAATTAAAACCGAAAAGCCCAAATCAAGAAGGATGAGAATGGCTTTATCCTGTGTCGTATGCCGAAAGAGGAAAGTAAAAGTATGTTTATTTTGCTGATATCTTTTGATAGCTATTATCATGATCAACTTATATTGCTTTTAATTTTTTACTAACATGAATATATTATTTTTTTTATGATTTTTTTTCTTAATGTAGTGTGATAGAGGGAGACCACACTGTAAGGCTTGTGAAAAATATAATTGTGCTTCATTATGTACCTACGGAGAATCAGCATGGGAAAATCGGTCTTTGAACAATATTACCTTTGTTAATGATTTCGGCACGTACACTTCTATTGAACAAGCAACTGATACTAAAAAACTGAAAAAAGTTAAGCCAAATCCACCTTCAAAATCACCGATTTCAAACCTTGAGTTAGAAATAAAACGTAATAAAAATCCAATCATTTCATTTGATGTCCATACTTTCAATCCTAAAATTAATGCGAGTGCTAGTTTTCCGAAAACTACTACACAAAAACTAGAAACTAATGCGACTAATACTACTTCTTCGATTTATGAGCATTATAAAGCCAATTTAGAATCAAATAATTCAAGCCATGATCATTATCTTACTCCGAATCAGGCACCCGCTGTTACAACCTTTAATTCAAGTTTTGGTACAGCTGTTAATTCTACATGTTTAGGCAATAGTAATAACAATAATACACTTTCATTTCAGACATTTAATGCCAATATTAGTAACAACAGATTGGCCGGTCACGTTGGAGGGAGTACTACTGGCTCAATTTCAAGTGTATCATCTAGTGTATCACCGGTCAGTAAACCAATATTACCACCGTTCCATTCTTTAACTTCAAGTATTAATAGCTTACCACCCCCATTGTTTCCACCAAATATACCACAAACCTTAAATGATCTACCATTCCCCTTATATTCAAGCAAAATAGCCAGTCCAGCTTTATCGGCTGAAAATAATAGTCCTCCGGCAAGTTACGCAAGAAAATCACCCCAAGAGTGGGACGAAAACAATGATAATAGAATATTCAATTTTGGTGCAGGTTTGAAAAGAACTCAGAGCTATCAATCCGAGTTTAAAGGCCCTAATTTACGTTTGAATGTTTCTGATGAGCACGAATCATCTTATGATGATTTGTTCCATTCTCTTAACATCAATCCTGATGATTGTGTAAATGTATACGAGGGTGGTGTTCCAATGCTATATAGATTTTCAAGGGTCAACAATTTAGGACCATTGGCATGGATATCTAGTTTATTAAAAGATCCATTTGTGCGACCACTAAGGGAGGAAGTGATACGGCATAAAGGGAAATCGTTATGTAAAGAAAACCCCCAAGTTGGACTCGAATATGAATCTCGCATGTTGAATTATTTGGGATTGGACGATATTAAACCATTAAATATTGAGGTTAACTTGTCAGATAAAATTGAAATAGGATGCCAAGAAAAAAATGATCTTCATTGTACATATAAGCAGTATACTTGTGATGATTTAAAACTACATAATAATCAAACATCATTTTACTATAATGTGAATTTGGTCTTACATGAAATATTAAAAGTTTTGCCCAACAAAAAGGTTATTTGGTTATCCATAAAAAGGTATTTTTCTCATGTCTATCCAATCTTACCATATTTGGATCAATCTTCTTTCATTGCCGATGTTGAAAGCTTAATTGGTAGTAATCATTTCACTGACAGAGATTCAGAAGAAATGGTGCAAAGTTTGAAAATTGGCAAAAAATTAGATTTTGCGACTTTAGGGACACTTTTGCTTGTATTCAAATTTTCTGAACTAACACTTATCATTATAGAAGATCCTGGAGATGGTAGTGTAGTTCGAACAAAAGAGGAACAGTATTTATTGAAGCACCCAACGAGTTCTAATGTTATTAATGTTGCACAACGTTGTTTGAATCAATTTAAATTGTTGAGAAGATGCGCACTTCCGATCTTTCAATTAGCTTTGTTAATGAATGAATATGAAAAGATGAATGGTTCTGCAGATGGAAATAGTGCAGATAGTCTAATATTTACTGCTATGCTAATTCAAGTGGGAATATCAACTGGGCTAAATAGAGATCCAGGTAAATTTAATATACAAATAAGCAATGGGAAGATGGGTAATTTATGGAGAAAAATTTGGTATGGTTTGATTTCATTAGATATTAAAAAATATATTCAATCAGGATCAGGTAAAAGATCACATTGTGATTTTTTTGATACTGAACTTCCAAGTTTTGATGAGGAATCTTCCAACATAGATAATTATGATCTTGAAAGAGTAACAATTGAAAAGATCAAATTGAATTATAAATTTGATAAACTAATGGCTGATTTGACGGACTATCTGTGTAATTTTAGAAAGAAGCCGAAAATTAAAGAAATTCTGGAAATGTTATTTCAGTTAGAAAACCTTATGGCCCAACATTTTGGTACACTACGGGATTTGTTAAATAAGAAAACCGAGTTTTTTGTTGAAAAAATCAGGAAAGTTTGGGATTTTACAATTTATATTCAAGCATCTTCCCTGCTGGTTTCAGTTTATCACCACATTTTTGTTTATTATCAGAAAAAGGGAAATTTTAAAATAACTAAGTTTGTGGAAGATAAAAGTTTAATATATTGGCATTATTTTTATGCAAATTTTGAAAATTTATCTAAAAGGCCACATAAATATTTTGGCACGGGTTTTGATATGCTAGTTGGTCAATGTGTTTTATTAGTAATTCATAGAGGTTGGATAAACAACATTTCTACTTACATTCAATTGTCTTTGGCAATTGAAAAGAGTAATTCATCAATAGTCGATAATAAAAAGAATAAGTTAATGAGAAAGATTTATAAGATTTTTTCAGGGTCCAAACTCTGGTACTTCCCTAGTCTCAAAACTTTGTCAGGAAAACACTTTGACGCGTGGAAATTATTAAAGGCACATTCCTTTTTAATTGAGATGGTGAATAAAAATCAACTTATATTCAAACCATTGCATAATTTATATAATTATGTGGATGATATGTCAGAAAGGGATTTAATAGGCAGATTAGAAATAACAAAATACAGTAATTTTGCTGCGGATGGTATTGAAAGTGAATGTTTCAAAAATTTGAAAAGAAGTATTCTTGAACACAATACCATCAATCTTGATAAAAATGTATCATGCGATGAAAATTCACCGATGTCGGGTAATTTTACTGGGACTGAAAGCAATAGCAGTGGTGATATGTCCAAAACCGATGAATTTGGTAATCCAATTATACCAGGTAAAGGTTACCCTGCAAAATTTCTATTTGAATCATGGAATCAACCAATGGAAGAGGACGCCTTATGGAAAGGTGTATATTTACAGAAGCAGGAAAACCAAAAGCAACAATGTATGTTCCCTTCAACTGCACCTTTTTCAACAGATCCAAATTTCGTGGGTTTTGATTTAGCTCAATCAATTTCATTATTAGAGACCAATGCCAAAACGAGTGATATTCATGGTGTAGATTGGCTTCCGATTAATAACGCAGCTGGCCCATCAAATGACTCCACCGGTGCATTTGTCGATAGAACAATATATGAGATGTTCAACTAGAAAAAGCCGAAGTCCGAAATCCAAATTCAGAGGGTAGGTTTACGTAATCGTACTAGAACATTTGCGAGTCCAGATTACAGACTTCACCAGGTTGAGCACTGCACTTCGTCCTTCGTTGGTGTTCCGTGTGGCATACGTTGACGTGATATATGTAGTGTGTGTAGTATATGTAATAGTCCGTATATGCATATATATAGGTAAGATAAAATTAAAAGAAAATCAAGGAGAAAATTTTGATTATGGCTTTACCAAGAGTTTTCAGCAAGGTTTTCCTGGGGTCATTGAGGAGATTCCCCACATCTAGATCGATAGCTTACCATAACGTTAACACCATGTTAAAATTCAGAGCATACGCATTTCAATCACAAAATAATCTTCTGATAAGCAGTCCACTAATAAAAAGATCATATTCTACTGACAATAATAAGAGCAATAATGGAAATTCAACAAAGAAAAATTCATTGTCGGGACATTATGTTGGCGGAGGATTAGCATTATTATTTGTTGGAGGTTTAATAATTAGCCCTAATTTTAGAAAAAATACTGTAGATACTATACTTATTATGGAAAGGGTTGGTGTTGTTACGGTTGCAATGTTCCGCTGTTTTGGTATTTATTTGTGGGCATTAAATAAAAGATACAATTCTGACGAAGACTACTATTTAGAACTTTCAAAAACACATCAAAAAGCTGCAAATATTACTTTGCACGCTCTGCGTCAGAATGGTGGAATCTATATTAAATTAGGCCAGCATATATCTGCGATGACATATTTATTGCCATTTGAATGGACAAGTACAATGATTTGTCTACAGAGCGAATGTCCAGAATCAACAATTGAGGAATTAAAGGAAATGTTTGAGGCAGATACGGGAAAGAAGTTTGATGATTATTTTGAAAGTTTTGAGGTTCAGCCGATAGGCGTTGCATCTTTAGCACAGGTTCATAAGGCAGTCTTAAAAGAAAATGGACAGGAAGTTGCAGTTAAACTTCAACATCCTTCATTATCAAAATTTGTTCCATTGGATGTTGCGTTAACTAAATTCGTTTTTGATATGATGTATAAAGTTTTCCCAGATTATCCACTAACTTGGTTGGGTGAGGAGATGCAAGAATCTATTTTTGTTGAACTTGATTTCAGGTATGAAGCTAATAATGCACACAAAACAAAAGAATATTTCCAAGATTATTTAAAGTTGACTGCGCTTCGAATTCCGGATGTATACGTTTCTCTGCCAAGAATCTTAATAATGGAATTTATTGGAGGTGCAAGGTTAGACGATCTAAAGTATATTGATGAGCACCATATTTCAAGATCAGAAATTTGTGGATGTCTAGCTCATATTTTCAATAATATGATTTTCAAGTCTGGATTCGTTCATTGTGATCCTCATCACGGTAATATTGCAATCAGATGGTTGGAAAAGCCAAAGAATGGACATCACTTTGAAATTGTTTTATATGATCATGGTCTATATCGCACAATTCCTAACCAAATGAAGGATGATTATGCAAGATTTTGGTTGGCACTTATTGATAAACAGTCAGATAAAATGAAAGTTTATGGTAAAAAATTTGCCAAAATTGATGATAAACAATTTCCAATATTTGCAGCTGCTATTACAGGTAGAGATTTTGACCATGCTCTAAGTGGTGATTTAGAGGTTGAAAGAAGTCAAGATGAAATAGACAAAATGAAGGAGGCGATGATGAGTGAAGGAATGATGTTGAATTTGATGTCTTTGTTAGCCACTGTTCCAAGAATTGTTTTATTAATTCTTAAAACAAATGATTTGGTTAGACATTTAGATGAAAGTTTACATAACCCTTTAGGACAAGAAAGAACATTTTTGATCATGGCTAACTACTGTGCGGAAACTGTATATAAAGATGATCTGATTACCAATGCAAGACTGAATAAAAAATGGAGTTTACCTTGGTTTTATGGTGCTTTAAAAGCTGTTGAAGAATACTATGGTCGAAACTTGAAGCTCTTTGTGTTTGATGTTGTATTTTATTTTGTTAATTTATTGCGTAATGCAGATCTAGTCAAATGATTAATAGTTAGAACCTTTTATTTATAATTATAACCCAAAGCAAAAAAATAATAATATAAACATTATTGCCTTTAATCCATAATTTACAAATTCCCACTACTTCTTAAGTCATATTGTATAATGCATATTGCAAAGTAGAGAAAGGAGAAAATGGGATGATAATCCGACGCGACGGTTTTCGCTCCGACTTAGTTATTAAAATTACGACGCTTACATGTTACAGGTTACATGAACAAAGAATACAAGAGAACATTCCATGATTGTGTAGATAACAAGTTAACAAGGGGAAAGCCTGGCTCGAAAAGAATACAGCATTCACCAGAACAATTTCTCATTGGTATTCCCTTTTATTTCTTGAGCTATGAGCATGAACAAGGGAAAACCGGTCCCTGGTGGGAACTTTTCAAATACCAATTATTTCCAAACAGGAAGACAGAATCAAGGCAAGAATAGCGGAAATAATAATTTCGGAAGTAGAAACAATAATAATCGATCATATAATAATAATCAAGGAAGTAATGACGGGAATGGCTTGAGAAATGGTACTAATAATACAAATAATTCTAACTCGAATAGCAATAGATTAAAATCGAGATCTAGGAATGATACTAGAAGTTCAACGAAATTTACAAAACATAGCAACACAGAATACAGTAAAGGTCACAATGTGATCAATAACAGAAATCGTCAAAATCTTAACAGTAATACTGATAATAATAGTGCCAATGGTGGAGGTAGACCAAAGAAATTGATTGCATCAAATGGTAATACTATACGAAGAAAAAACAACATTTCTACTAGCAGACCAACATCTTTTGGCAATAGTAATAACCAAATAACATCTTTGCCTTCAAGGACACCTTTTGAGATTAATAACACACAATCAGATTCCAACAATTTTGAGGTAAGATTTTTTGGTTCCTTATTATCAAATCCAGAGACCATGGGATTCCAAAAATTATCACATCGACAACCAAAAACTCCAAAATATTTGTTGAAGGAAAATGTTTTATTTGACATGAGTACATTTCAGCAGAACCAATGGGATTTTGAAAATCAACAGAAACTTCTAAAGAGAGAAAGTGAGTACAACGGTGAACCACAATTGTTATTTGAAGAATTTCAAGAATACAAAAAAACTGAAAGAGAAATGATGGAAAAATTCAATTTAGTTGACAAAGAAAATGCTAAAAAATCTTTAGATGATGCAATTATTTTTAGAGGTAGTTGTCAGGATATGTGTCCAACGTATGAACGTGTTGAAAGAGTTTACAAAAATCAGGTGTCTAAATGGGAAAAAGACCCGCAGACTGGAAAAATATCCCGACATTTAGCACTGAAGACATTTATGAGGCCTTCAGGTCAAGCACCTCCATTACCATCAGATGTTAGACCACCAAATATTTTACAGAAATCATTGGATTATATTATTGAAAATTTACTGCCTAAATTACCGGAATCCCAGTCTTTTATTTGGGATAGAACAAGATCAATCAGACAAGATTTCACATTTCAAAATAATTACTCTGGTATTGAATCAATTGATTGTCATGAAAAGATTTGTCGAATACATATCTTATCCTTACATGTTATGGCAGGTGCCAATGATCCTGACTATCAACAACAACAAGAAGTCGAACAATTTAATAATTCTCTCCAAACATTAACCCATATGTATGATGATGTAAGGTCTAGAGGTGGTTTTTGCCCAAATGAACCTGAGTTTAGAGCCTATGAATTAATATCAAAACTTAAAGATTCTGAGTTAGATAGGTATTTACAAACATTGCCTGATTTTATACAAGCCGATCCTATCGTGGAAAGAACAATTATGTTACGTAATTTGGTTATTCAAGGAATGAATACTTTAAATAATTACTTGGAGTTTTTCAAAGCTGTCTTGGATAGTTCAACCACGCCTTTTCTCTTGGCATCATTGACTGAAATACATTTCAATGAAATTAGGTATAATGCATTAAGAGCAATGGGTAGATTATACCACTCAAAATCTAAAAAAAGACCTGCTGTTGCAGATGTCACATCAGTTCTAGGGTATAATAATGAGCAACAATTTTTAGAAACGTGTAAATTATATCAGTTACCCGTCTCAAATGATGAAGGAGTAATGCGTGTTGATGTAACATCGCTGAAAGTAGCATTTAAGTTTTCACAAAAGCAAGCTTATACTGATAAAATAAATAACATGATTGGTGGTAGATCAATGTCAAGTGTTGTTAATAGTGGCAAGCCAAATCAAAATTTGAATTTGAAACAACCACAAAATCTAGAACAAATTGCAAGAGAAAGTTTTAAAAGTGGTAAACAAAATAGTCAAAATGTGAGTGAAATTTTTGCTAATAATAAAGAACTTAAATTTTATGAACCAACTGTTAATAGGGCTAGGTTTGAACCTACTACTAATCTGACAAATTTATCAACTTCAAATAATAATAATATATTTACTGTGGCCCCTCCATCGAGTCAAGAAAACGCATATGATAATTCATCCAATTTGTCTTTTAATAAAGAACCACCTGTATTTAGTACTAATATTGATGGAACTGGTGCAGTTAATTCAATGAAAACTTTTAACTTTGCCATTGATTCTGTAAATACGCCTATATTTCAAAGTAATTCAACAGAAAACTCACTTCAACCTCAACAACAGTTGCAGCAACCGGGTATCAATAGGGAAAATATTTTATTGAAAAATAATGCATCCTTATCTATCCCCCCATTAGTTAATAATGTGATTTCTAGTGATACAAATGGCAATGACTTCAACGGTAGGAGTACACCGTTTGCCACTCCAGCCACGATTCAACCCGAAACACAACTTGAAGAGAAAGTAGTTTCAGTTAAAAAATTGGTTGATAATCCCAAATTCAAGCATGAAGCCGAGAAGGTGGCAAATAAATTGATACATGAATTCGTCTCACAAAAGGTTGAAAAAATGGTTAAGGAAAAAATAAATTTTATCAAAAATAGAAGAAGTCATGACAAAAAAGTTGAATTGACCAAAAATCTTTCTAGTGAACTTTTTGAAGCTTTTATGAAGGAACAAATTTACTACAGCATTCTTGAAGGCAGTGCAAAAAGTGTATATGAGAAACAATTAAAATTGAAGATTGCCCAAAAACTTATAAAGAGGTCAAGAGAAATATTAAAGAAAAAACAGGAAATTGAAGCGACTAACAATGAAATAAGATCCTTTAATGATTCGGTAATTGTACCAGTGGTTTATCCTAAAATATCCCTCCACAATGCGGAGAGCTTAAAAACCCCAATTTCTGTGTTTCCAAGCATGGAAACTAGTCTTCAAACAACTTTTAATAATCTTGATTCACAGAATAATTTAAATGGATCAATAGTATTAAGGTCATCTAAGTCATTTTGTTCAAAATGGCTATTGAGTCAATTTGGAATGAATAATGATAAGACAGAAATTAACTTACAAAATGATCAAGGATTCAATTTACATTTTTCTGTACTTCCAGACGATTTTAAACCCAGTGATTACTTTAATAACATATCTACAGTTATCGTTCAAGTTGGTACCGTTGAAGAAATTGATGATTCTAAGAAAAGTTCATTATTGAAATGTCTTAAACGGGATTCTAAGGTACTTTTTAAATTAAAAGAATACTTAGAATCTTATTCTTCGGCAACATGTTTTTCTATAATTGTTGTATATGTTGATGCATACAAAATTGGTTTATCTTATAACGAAATTAAAAATATTTTAAATTTGAGAGAACTATCCACATCTGGAATGACCATTGGATTTTTCAAATCCAGTAGTTCCATGTTGAAATATCAAAGTGGTTTGAGTATGATGAGAAAAGTTCATTTGAATTTTTATAAAGTGTTAGAAACTGTATGGAAGAAAGAATTTGCAAAACGAAACAAAACTGCGGACACGGCGAATAATACGGTAAGCATTATTAAAAATAACAATACCACGTTGGCATCCACTTTTAACACTACAAATGAAAGTATTACAAGTCTTCCCTCCTCAGAATTGATCAAAAAGAGAATGAAATACCTACATAATGTCATTGATGATACTAAGATTAAAAGAAGAAAATTTTTCAATCCACAAAGATATTTAGATTTGCATTCATATGTTGTTAATAGTTCATCTACGACTTCTAACTATTCCAATGTTGCAAATGACACTACTCACAATAGTATAGCTGGTAAGAGCACTTCAATGTTTAAAAATAATGTTGACCTATTCAATGTGAAAGGTTTTAATAATAGTTTGATGGTGTTGCAAAACCAAAAGACTGATGATGAAAAAGAGGAAATTGATATTAAAGATGAAAAACGCGTTCAAGAAATGAACGAACTTGATAGATTAGCTGATAGTATTTTGAAAAATTAAAGCTGATGTGTAGTACTACTCTATCTTATTTATTTTTTAACTGTGTATAATAGATGTCTTTTACTGTATTAAAAAAACTAATTATAAAAGGGTAAATATTTCTACTATGTATAAATATAAGTTTCAGCGTAAAGGCAGAAATTACTTTGACACATTCAATTAGTTATAAAACATTCAAATTGAGCATAATTAGAATTGATATTTTCCTGTGTATTCTTGTCTATGGAAGAAGCATCGATTTTTGATTTTAGTTTTTGATATGCAAGTTCTAAATTGTTCGTATCTGTTTTATTAGACTGTGAGCACTCTGCATTATATTTGTTCAGTAATACCAGTAATAAATTAATATCAAGTAAAACTTGATATAACCCATCATCGCTAAATTGAGAAGACAAGTTATCAACTATTTTCTTTTGGAATTGACCTATCAAACTCGACTGAACATCTTTAATAAATGAAGATCTGATTTTAAAATTAATCAGCCTTGATTTTAATGTGTTAATATAATTTATTGTCTTTAGTATATACGATGATACTGGGATAATCTCACCTGATGCTAATCTGCTCAATAAGCCTTCTGAATCGGCATTGATATCCGAAATGCCACCACCAACAATATTTTTAACTGTAGCCAATGGGTCTTTCATATATGTAGAAAACAGGTCGTACTCGTATGAATCAAACTGTTTCCGGATCTCCAGAGAATTATCCTTGAAAAGGGTAGTTTGCAAATTAATATCAAATGATTTTAAAATTGCAGGTACAATTTTTTGCGTCAAATTTCTCATATCATAAATAGTTGCTAAATAATAATAATCTAACTTTGATGGATCTTCTCGACACTTTCTGACAACATTTTTAGCCATACCCTCTAATAAAATATTAAAAGAGCTTAAAAATTGTTCCTTAATTGTATTCAGTAATTCCTTGTTTTCAAAGATGTAGAGTTTAGACAATTTGGAGATAAACACCTTATAATAATTTTGCAAAAATGTGACAACTCTGGTGGCACCTTCAATTGTGTCACTTGGAGACATCTTATCGAACTCAAAAATTCTAGCTAAATCCGCTTTCAAAGTTGCCAAACATCCAGTGATTATATTCACATTCACTGATCGAAGAGTAGAATCGATAGTGTTTATTAAGTTTGGTGAATTTAATACAAACAAATTATTCTTTAGATCTGTTAATTTGTTGGTAATCATGTCATGTATATGAACTGCATAACAAATGGTTGAAATCGAATTCGAGTTAGGAGGAATAAACCCAAACGTGGAAACATCATTAAGGTCTTTCTCCCCAACGGGTGGAAAAACGGCACGTGGACCCTCGGTTGAACTTATCTTAAGTGCAGTTGTTAGATCGGATGATGTGCATGAAAAAAAATATTTAAATCTACCACAAATTTTCGTAATCATAGAGGCAAAAAACTCTTTCATTTGACTTAAATCGCTATTGGTGATTTTATAAGATTCGGGGTTAAGAGTTGCTTTCCTATTTAGCAGGTTTTCAAAGTTATCTAAAAAGAACTCCACAATCGTTTCAAATCTGAGGATCTTCTTACCGATAACCTCTTCAGATACATCATATACATAATCAGATAACATATTCCATAACTGAATAATCAGGGGGAAATCCAGTTTTTCATACATTTTATCGATTTGCTCAACTGTAAAGTTTGAAGATTCAAAAATTGAAAATAAACGTTTCATTGTTGTCTGAGTAAATATTTCACTATCGATACTATCAGTAGTTTCATTATTGTTGTTTTTTGTGTGATATGCATTGAGAATTGAGTTTCTCACATTCAAAAGACGTTTATAATTGATTCTAGCCAATCCTTTATCTAAATCCTCCGAAATATGATTATATTGAAATGTTATGAATTCTTTGATTGGATTTTTACCTTCTAAATGGTCCAATTCTATCAATCTCTTGATTAGAATAACAAAATTTGAGCTTGAGTTTTTGGAATTGTTGATCTGTAACTTAAAATTACTACTGATTGATTCTATATGGATTTTTTTCAATTCATTGATCATTGAATTTTTATAATCATTGACAAGTTTTTCTACATTAGACCAAATTTTATCAAACAAAGGATTTCTCTTTGATGATTTTCTTAACACTTGGTAAGATTTGGATCCTCTCTCATATTCTTTTAGAAATGAATCAAAATCATCTTCATCTATATAAGATTTCAATTTTTTAGGTAAATCCAAAAAGAATTTATTTTGGCTTACAAAATCTAGTGCAGTTGTAAGTTCTTGTTCTTTAGAAATTTTCAGTAAAACAGGATTAAGTAATTGATTTGCAGAATTATTGGAATATGCCAAATTTTTATTTAAATTATCTATTTCCGAATCTAGATTACTACTTGAAAAATCTTTATAAACTTTATCCAATGAATTTTTACTGCTCAAAGTTTTTTCAAAATTGTTGGTAATCAATTGTTGTAATAAAGGTTTTTTGGCCTCTATATCATTTTGTAAATTTCTAATACCTTGCATCAATTCATTTAAAGATTTATCATTATGAATAACACTTAAAAATAACTTTGGATTAAATAATTTGGAATCAACCATAAATTTATTCAACTGTGGATCTCTCGTGTCATCTAAAATGTCCTTGTCAATTAGTTCGTCAAGTATATTTGCATGAAATCCTAATGCATCATTGTAAGTAGCTTTAGAATGCGTGGATAGTTGTCTCTTAACGGAATTACTGGTACGTCTATCAGAATTTGTACTTTCGGCATTGTTGTTACCTATATTGGCGTCATCATTGACGGCTCCAGTTAGATCATTCATATTATCACCTAAAAGATGATTGACAACATCATTTGGAATCTGAGATAGATCTTCAGTTGATAGATCTATTTTGAATGCTGATTGAATAGAATCATGTTGATAATCTCTTGGATCTAATGTTCTCAATTGATAGAAATCCAATAGAGTGGCTCTATCCTCTGCCTTTGCTGGATTAATCAATGGCATTATATGATGATAATACTTTTCGGTTTCTATTAGTTGATGATTTCGTTCCAATTATTAGAACTAACCTCACTCTGTAAAGCCCAGAGCTTAACGGGTTGCCAAATCGCAAAACGTAAATAGCACAATTGGGCCAAATCAGCAATTAGTAACAAGCGAAATTTCCCAAACGCGACAAGAAGACATGTCGCAACTGTGCGGCTTGGTAGTCACTTCCTACTTCATTCTCTCTCACACTATCCACTATCACACTATGATAACATTAGACTCGTCGATATACAGGTATAATTCAACAAATACTCCGAGTTAGCTATAACTACACATTTCTTATATAGTGTATATTTCATATATAATAATTAGATGATATCATCGAGAATATCATCACTCAATCCTTGTTCACCTTGCATATTAGCCGGTGGATGAATGGAAGGAATGAATTCTAATACAACATATATTACACCAATGATCAATAAAACCACAGCAATGATCAATCTTATAAATGGACCATGTAAATTTAACATTGAAATTAAAATATAGATTGAACCTCTACCTAAGAATGAAAAAAACGATGAGGCATATGTAAATAATTTTGGTGGAATTTTAAATTCTAAATATCCAATTAATACACCCATTAAAATAACAAATAATCCTTGAAAAAAATAATCAAATGCTGTAAATAATTCCGTTAGTCCACATGCCACCTATAAAAAATAAAATGAGAAATTTATATATGTCAAAGGTTAATATTAAACTGTTAGTAATTTGTTATGTTATTGAGATATAACGAGTTAAGATTCTGAATAAAGGAATACGTACTGATAAAAAGGCAACTAGCAAGTTCACTGCTTTGAAAACAAGACCATATTTAGTTCCGGTTGTTTCTTCTAGATTAATTGATTCCATTGTGCCTATCTATGTTGTTGTAGTCAAAGAGTAAAAGGTTCATCAAAAATCAACAATCTAATACTAACAAGCTTATAGCTTACAGCATGTAAATCGTATTTTAAATAACAACGACCGCGCCATCGAAATAATGGAAACTCAAATTTTGACAAATCTGCAACTTCAAAAGGGCACAGATATAGTAAAATCTGAGCTGCTAAAATAACTATTATAATAGAGAAAGAGCATTATGTAGTTATATATATATATATAATTAACGATGATAATAAACAGATAATAAAAAAGGAAGAATCAAATAAATTAATAGGAAAAGTATAAAAAACATTGATAAAAACAAAATAAAGGAAAATAGAATTTGATTTAAAAAAGAAAAAAAAAGGGAGGAAAAATATTAACTATACTTATTTATTTATTTAACTGATAATTTAAGAATAAAAGAGAGGATAAGTGGAGTTTGTCTTGATGACAATGGCAATGAAGATAATGATAATAATAATTATTGCTAATAATTATATTATAATACTAATAAAAAAAGTTTTTAAATTCCCTGTTTTTTCTTGATTTATTTCTTTTAAATTTACTTCAAATTAATTGACTCAATTTTCTTCTTGCTTTTCAGCTGGTGCAGCAGTTGTTTCTTCCTGACCAGCTTCGGACATATCTGAAGTCCATAAAGTTAAGTTATCTCTAAGTAATTGCATGATTAAAGTGGAATCCTTGTAAGATTCTTCTGATAAGGTGTCTAATTCAGCAATAGCATCATCGAAAGCTTGTTTTGCTAAATGGCATGCCTTATCAGGAGAGTTTAAGATTTCATAATAGAAAACAGAGAAGTTTAATGCTAAACCTAATCTAATTGGGTGTGTTGGTGGTAATTCAGTAACTGCAACTTCGGAAGCGGATTTGTAGGCTTCTAATGAAGCATCAGCTGCACCTTTTCTCTTGTCACCAACAGCAAATTCAGCCAGGTATCTGTGGTAATCACCCTTCATCTTGTAATAGAAAACCTTTGATTCACCAGATTGAGCAGTTGGAATCAAGTGTTCGTTCAAAACATTTAAAATATCATCACAGATATTGGTTAATTCTAATTCGATTTTACTTCTGTAATCTCTTATGAGTTTAACTTGTGATTCATTGCCCTTTTGTTCTTCCTTTTGTTCAATTGAAGAAACAATTCTCCATGATGCTCTTCTTGCACCAATTACGTTTTTATAAGCAACAGACAAAAGGTTTCTTTCTTCAATTGATAATTCTTGACCAGAAGAAGCAACTGCTTTCATATTTTCAACCATTTCTTCATATCTTTCAGCTTGTTCAGCTAATTTAGCTAAATAAACAGAGTCTTCACGGGATAATGACATTTTGAATTGATTTTTTTTATGTTTCTGTATGAGTAAAATAAGGTAGGGGAAAAGTAATAATGTTAGTAAATTTGATTTCAATGAAAAAGGGGGATCTAGTTCCCAACCAGTCTGCGCGAGCGACTAAATGGAAACTAACACGAGGCAGGGGGAAAGGGCAAGCTCAGCTTTAACAAAGGCGCAAGGCGTGGGAGAAGGATAAGATGGGCATGTGCTATGTAATTGAATACATGATTGATTTGTATCTGATTGTATTTTGGCATAATTAGCATGTAAAAATAAGTTAATCAATGTGTAATTCATTAGGAAAGGTCTAGAGGTGTATAGAAATTTAATAATTCGATCAATTTCAAGTCTGTTTTATATGTTCGTTGTCCCTCTCTTTTTCAATATGCATTGCCATTACACAAGAAGGCAAAAGGTTATATGTAAATTGTAAATTGATATAGCAATTTTGTGGGCCTTTTATGGATTTAGTGCTAAAAGTTAGTTTATTTATTTGTGGGAATCTGAAGAAGCTTGTGTAATTATATCAAATGCATATTCTTGTGAATTGAGCACTTTATTCTCTAGTTGGTATTAAGATGCGTGTTGATAATACTGAAAAAACATTTAATTGAGATGTTATACTTTCTCTATGCCAGTTGAGATCAATGTTGAGCTTTGCCATGCAGCCTTCAGAAAGGGGGAGTGCCCACGCCGCATTAGACATGTAGAAGGGGACCAAAATGAGTGGCTGCTCCTTCATGGATATACATACTTGAAGTGTTTGTTTGAGATGTGTCTCTGAGAGGGGAAGGACAGAGGTGGGGGGAAGAGGTCTTGAAGGACAAGAGTATAGGCAGGATCAGGTGTCTAGTAGGTGGTAAGTTCACAACAAAGTAGAGGCAGTAGAGGCAGTAGAGACAACAAACGAGAAACGCCAGCATTTCTCAATTCCGCGCCATGTTCCCAGTGCTCTTTTTCTCCCTCAATCCTCATCACTCCCTCTTCCCGCTTTCAATGCGCTATTCATACTATACGCCGGGCGCCGGGCACCGGATTTGGAATCTGGAATCTGGAATCTGGAACCTCCCTCACTGCCATCGCCCAAACCGGGCAAAGGGCAAAGGGCAAAGGGCAAAGAGACGAGGACAATAAGGAGAACAACGTCGCGTCGCATCAAAGCGGAAACAGTAGGGCCGGTGCACGGAGGTGCCGCCATTTCGCAACCTTCTTGCAAGGTGGTTATCAACAGTTGTCTACGACCACCTGATACATAGATAAAACACAAGTCAACAAAATAAGATAAGCTATATTGCACATGATGTAAATTGACTTTAACGTCGGGAATTCCAGTTGAAAAACACCAATTTTTTATACAGAACAAAATGAAAAAAGTGACGAGCCCACATCACTACAGATAGCCAGAATTAAAATGCTGACTAAGAATTTAACTCCATTAAAATTAAATTATCCGTCCATCTGAGTAAATTACGTAAATATAATACGTAATTTGAATATCATATGACCGATCTGCTAATACTTATTAAGATTGTATCTGTACTCTCTTGTTTTATATAAAGGCATTTGGTTCCTCTTCATTGAATTGTTTTATAATTGCAGGAGAAAGAAATCATAACGTATCTAAAGGAACAAATCATGGACATCTCAGTCGATTCTAATCTATACACAAGTTTAGGTAATTCAGGTCTAAAAATTTCCAAAATAATTGTCGGTTGTATGTCAATTGGAAATGCTTCTTTCGGTCAATGGGTCGTTGAAGATAAACAAAAAGCTTTCGATATTTTGAAAAAAGCTTATGATAGAGGTATTCGTACCTACGATACAGCAGACGTGTACTCCAATGGTGCATCAGAAACCCTTCTTGGAGAATTTTTAAAAGAATATAACATCCCAAGAGAAACTGTCGTTATTTTATCAAAAGTGTTCTTTTATACAGATCCATCAAATCCAAAATTTTCATTTGTTGATCTTTTTAGTTTAAAGGGTAATATCAATTATCTACTTCCAAATAAAATGGGTTTGTCCAGAAAACATATTATGGATGCCGTTAAAGATTCAACTGAAAGATTGGGTACTTATATTGACTTATATCAAATTCATAGGTTTGATCCAACAACTCCAATTGAAGAAACAATGGAAGCATTACATGATGTCGTTAAAAGTGGTCTGGTTAGATATATTGGTGCTTCTTCAATGAGGGCTTACCAATTCATTATGATGCAAAATGTTGCAGAAAAGCATAATTGGACAAAATTCATTTCAATGCAAAACTGTTACAATTTGAATTATAGAGAAGAAGAGAGAGAAATGGTTCCTTATTGTAAATTAACCGGTGTTGGTATCATCCCTTATTCTCCAAATGATAAAGGTTATTTATGTAGACCTTGGAAAACTCATAAACCTGAAATATCAAGATCGATGATGTTAAATGATGTTTTCACGGATGCTGAAAAGGAAACCATTGATAGAGTCGAAGAGTTGTCAAAAAAATATAATGTCTCAATGTCAACTATTGCTCTTGCTTGGCTTTTACATAAAGATGCTTTTCCTATTGTTGGATTTTCAAAACCTGAAAGAATTGATGATGCCTTAGCTGCAGTCAACTTAAAACTGTCTGTAGAAGATATTAAGTATTTGGAAGAGTCATATGCTGTCAAGCCCTTTAATATCAATGCTGAACAATCAAAGAATTAGTTTCTTGATTACTTTTTTTACTGAAATTTTATAAAGATTTTCTTTTTAAAACCTAAATAAAAATAGCAACACTTTTATTATGGCAAAATTATAGCATAAACTATATGGAGTTATACGATAGTACTACTTCGAATATAGAAGTGCATTAGACAAAAGTTTAGAAAAAGTTTAAAATTCGATATATATTCCTATCTAGTCTTCCATTTTCGTTTCAGAAATATCAGAAGTAAAATCAATGACACCACATTCATTAATCTTGATACCAAATCTTTCATCTTGTACTAACGAAGATAGTTCATTAACAATTCCGGAAATGGTTTCACTTAATTGGAAGTCTGAATGTACCCAACTTGGTTTGAAGTTTTTAGAACCTCCACTTAATCTAATACTTCCAACTTCTTGACTCAATGCAATAGTTGATGAAAATCTGGATACATTGACCTTAGAACCATATTTATGTAAAGTTTTCAATTTTAAGGATGTAATACCTAGTTTTGGTAATGGTAATTCCATACCTGGTAGAGTTGGATTACTCGCATCATATCCATTAATACCCGTAGATGTTGGAACTTTAAGAATTTCTCTTAATGGAATAAATTGACAGGATAAAATCGCCTTTGGTACAAACAATTGTTTATTAGCACATTCATTTAATCCAAACTTGAATACCTTGACATCTTTTTCAATTTTAGCTAATTGTTCCATCAAATCTTCATCAAACTTTAATGGGAACCTTTCGGAAACATATGATAATTTAAATGGATAAACACTTTGCTTTTTATCAACCAATGTTAACAATCTTCTACTGCTTCTTAATTTCAACTGTTCGGAAATTGAAACATCTCTAATAAATATAGAATGTTTAGGATTGAAGTCTTCTTTGTTCTTCTTATATCCATCTAATGATGCAATCGTGATTAATCCTGGTTCTTCCTTATTAATTGGGGCCATTTTAATATCGACATTATAGACTTCACCCGGTAAAATAACAAACTCATCCGTTGGGATAGCTTTATCTGGATTGCTCTTTTTTGCACTACGTCCCTGTGTTTGGTCAATTACCGCCAAATCAGTACTTACGTTTGTATTTTTACTTTCTTCACCTTGATAATTACATTTAGCTAATAATGCACTTTCTTGATCAATCTCTGACCAGACAACACCTTTAAAATCCCTCTCTGCAACAACACCTTCTGCTTGACCGGATAAAAATCTCCTTATTCTTCTAACCCTAGATGTTGGCACAACAGCACAATTAAATGAATCTGCAATGGCATCCACAACTTTCCTTATAGTTGATCCTGTTATAATTCTATTATCATTTTCAATTAATGAATTTGGAATTTTTTCTGGATTTAATGCACATGCTAGCAACGAAATAACAGTTTCAGTTGCTAAATAAGACGCACAAATTGCATCTGCGGATCCACCTAATAATGGACCGGTTGGAACATCCGATCCTGAAGGATAAATAACAACAGTATGTGCAAGATTGGATGCATAACCATCAATATGACATCCTAAATTGATTGTAACTATGTCACCAGGCTTAAAAACAATATTAGAACTTTCATCATTGAGTTCTGGTGAATATCCAACAATTAAATCATTCACATCCAATGTAACTGGTTGAGCAATACCTTTTTCAATTACTTTCTTGTATTTTTTGTTTACTAAACTTTGCATAAAACTGTCACCGAGTAAACATAATTCTGCTGCACTATATGGTTCGTGTTTTCCCAAATGATATGAATCATTAATTAATGAAATAATATATTGTAAACATGTTTGAGTGATTTCTCCTGCATATTTATATTTATCTAAAACATCTACTGTAAGAATGTTCTTCTTCTTTAAAAGAAGGTCTGTATCCTTTGGTGAAATTTGTAATGCCATATTTGGTAATAATAATAAATCACTACTAAAAAGGAAACTATATATATACAGGATAAATTTAAAAAGGTAAATAAAACTGGAAAACAGTTCACATCATTCAATTGCAAGAAACGATTCTTCCCCTTAAGGTAAAAAAATTTTCAGAGGACAAATACCCTTGAAGATGAAGCAAAAAAATCTTCCCGACCTCCTTCCGAATCGGGAAACTCAGCAAACCTGTGCACCAATAAGATCAGAATCTAATATTTTGGCACAACATGCAACGTTGTTGTAACATAATACCCATTTCTTCTGCCACACCACCCGGAGTTGGTCATCAATGGCTAAATCTTCGGCAACAGCGCCGAATACCTTACTCTTGATACGTTTTTTGACTACAGTAGGATCGGAAGAAGTATCGATATCGCCACTGGCATTGAGTGATAAGAATTCAAGAATTGATCCAACTGGTGCCCCTTCTGGTGGTGTGACCGGTTCAACTTTTGGTTTAACATCTTCCGCTGAATCTTTCTGAATACCACCATCTGCACATAACAACATAGCCTCAGATTTAACCCCTCTCATCTTACTTGGTTTTAAATTATTAACAAGAACAACACGACGTCCCAGTAATTTGTCCATTGCAACGAGACCTACAAGTCCTGAACATACTTGAACGGTATTTGGCGTGTTATTAGCTTCTCCATTTGCTTCTTCGCTAATCTGAATTTGAGAAACATACAATGAATCTGCATTCTCGTGTTTTTTGATCTCTTTGATGAGGCCAACCCTTAAGTCTAAAATATTTGGATTAATTTTTGTTGTAGTTGTTGTACTTTGAAATCTTGCTGCATTGTTGCTAAACAAATGCCTACTTGAGATACAAGTTTGGGATAATCTTGAAAACATATTGTTATTGTGTAAAACAATTACTATTGATTTCAATTATCCCTCTAAATTGAAGTTTTCTCAATGGGAACTTTACAAACCTCCATTTGAGCTTTCTTGTTTTACTAAACGAATCGCGCAAATCGTAAGGCGTCAAGCATCATTCGAAAATATCATATTTCAGTTTTCAAATTCTGACCTTAAACCCTAAAGGGAAGAACACAAAATTCGATTAGATTAAAAACATCCCCCATGAAAAATCATCATTAATTCAAATACAAAGTCATTACACAACTAAATACAGGTAACTATAGCTAATAATAGTTATAAAAAAAATTAAAACAGCTCAATCAATTTCTAATTCAAAGCCATCAACAAACTGCTGTTGAACTTCAACACGTTCTTTTAACCCTTGTAAAAATTTCAAATTACCTTTCAAAATATTCACCTTATTGGTTAAATTCATCTTTAAATTACTCTCCTTTTCTATCAATCCATTTATTCCGACAGAAACATCCTTGGCTGGATAATTCAAAACCTTACGTACTTCTTTACTAATACGTAAACTATTCAAATGAATATAATCGTCATTAACCAAATTGGATTTGATCTTTTTGATAATGTTTTTATGAACTGTTTTAGGAGATTCTTTCACAATGTAATAAATAGGATATCCAACTAGAAATGCAACGGAAGTAAATGTTATTACTTTTGGAAGTTTTATTATTGAACTAACACCAGTAAAAATTGAAATAATCTTTGGTCCATATAAAATTATGACACTACCAATGCTAGTCTTGAAAATACTGGATGAGATTATAGAGCTTACACTCATATCATCGTTACCAATCTTAGCAATTTTTGGAATATTGGTAAAATCAAAGAATGATTGGATACTTCTGAAAAATCCAATGATAGAATCAAAATCAATCAGATCAACTAGCTCAAAATTAATATTGATTTGGTTTTTCAATTGGTGATCTTTTTTATGAGAATACATAGATTCAGGTTTAAATTTATGTTCTGTCAATTTGTCATCGCCCAACACTTTTCTTCCTAAAGCACGAATTTCTTGGATTGAATGTAATGTTTGCAACCTAGCAGAATCTTCAGAATCTTCAATACATGAGAGTATATCGTGAACAACCTTTAATTTGGTTGTTTGTATAAATTGGTCAATATTAAATAAAGTAACTGATTTATCAATCTCCTTGACCTCTACAAAATTCTGGATAGTTTTCTCGATATTATCTCTTGTTGTGTCATAAACCTTGTCAGAAGATTCGTCAATAATGGTCATAACTTTCTCATTTACTTTGACGGATGTTTTGACAATTTCGTCATATTTAGGTTTGATTTCATTTAATTCAGCATTTATTTTATCCTTACTTGAATTATAGCTCGCAATATTCATATTAATTAGAATTAAAGTTTCTTTGAATATTTTGGTTAAATAATTTTTTGCGGGTAACAATTTTGAAGCCGATCTTTTATCGAGAACAAAATTTCTTAATGATGCTTCTAATCTATCAAAATTACGATCCATTGGATCATTACTGTTTGGTAAATTTGGACCATTCGGATCACCACCGGGTGGACCATCGCCATCACCACCCCTCGGTGACAATGCATGATTTAATACATCTGCAGATGAGACAAAATGAACAAAATCATCAGAGTCTTTATGGGTTTCTGGTGATAAATCGCCAACTTGCTGCATAATTTTTTCAACACACTTATCTTTCCGTCTAATAGAATCAAATTTATTAACAACAATAAAGCTGAATTTTTTGTCCTTACTTACATTAGTAATAAATTCTCTTCCTGACAAAGTAAAATGATTTTCTGCATTAACAACAAAAACAACCAAATCAATTTCTTCTTGTCTTGAAAAAAGTTGCATAGTTTGGTAAGAATCAAGGTTTAAACCCGGTGCATCGATCAATCTAATGTCGATAACACCATTTTTTAACAAACTTTCATCCACGCTTCTATTGTCATTTATATAAACTTTCAACAACGAATATTTGTCATTCTCATAAACCAAATCGTCTAATTCCTTCACTGAAAATTTATTATAAGTATTTTCATCTTTTATATTATACTCAGAACCAATAGGGACGGCATGAACTTCTTCGATTAAATTATTTTCCTGATAATTTATAATTTCACAGAAAACATTTGTGCACGGTTGTTGATCCACAGGCATTACATTTCTTCTCAGAAGTGCATTGCAAAAGCTAGATTTTCCCGAGTTTAAATCACCGGTAATTAAAACTTTTGATGATATATCATCAATTCTAGCTTTCAAACTTTTTAAATGATGAATAATTTGAGAGAACTTTTCGTCTAATAATTTAGCAATTGTTGAATCATCAAGATTAGTGATTAAAGAATCTGAAGATTTCACACCTACCTTTAAATCTAATTGTAGTATATCAAATTTATTAGATGCGTCAGAACTTTCGTCGTTTTCTTGTAATAATAGAGCCCTTTTAGAGGAAATTGAGTTAAGCTTCGAATTATAACCATTGGATATCATTTGATTAATAGGATAATGTATCGGAGATTTATTGTTAGTTTCCTTAAATTCAGTAAACATAGTGATGGTTGTGTTGAGTGCCCTGTCTAGCAAAATTTTATTTTGGTTATATTTTAGTTGTTTAACATGAGCCAAAGAGGGATCTTCGTAATTAGAATGTGTCTGTATATTTAAACGGCCACTATCTCCATTTGTTTCCCCATCATTCAAAGTACTACCCTCTAAAGTATCTGAACCAACCACATAGTTAGCTATAGCTGGAAGATGCATGTTTTTAATATGACTGTTACCATTACCCAATCCGTTGTGTGAACCATTCAACAGAGTTTCATCATCGAGTGGATCTGCATCCTCATCAAAAGCATAATTTTCGGAATAAGAATTATCCATATCAATGTCTATAATGTCGTTGTTATTTTTTTCTGACATTTGAAACGTTTGAGAAATGAAGCTCTCCAAAGTGTTGTTATCTTCAGAAGAACAAGCGGTCACTCATCAGTCCCAACAGGAATATTAGCCAATGGCAAATGGAGTGATCTTAGTCTTTTGTATCCGCTCCACGCTCCACTTTCCTTCCATACAAAAAATTTTCAGCCAGCTCTTAAATTTTAGCATGAATTTCTCTCCCGATAACCTTACAAAATAGGCAAAAAAGCAATAATATAATACAAAGTACAAATTATAGATTTCTATATATAACAAAGATATGTCATTTAGAAGAAGAGGAGAAGTGGTTGGTGGTAGAGGTCCTATTCCAAACAACCCTATGTTAAAAAGAACTGCTGCAACTCCATCAAGGGATGCCGGGATGAGAATGCCCACTATGTTAGGCGCAGAGTCGGTCCCTTCTAGAGGAGCTCGTATACATGAAAAGGCCGACAAACCGGAAGAAAAAATATTTAAACATCCAGGTATCAAGCCATCTATTATTTTATCTAATATCAACTGTGTTTCAACAGGAACGAAAGATATTGATACTATCTTGGTTCATGGTGGATTACCTGTAAATTGTTCATTGCTTATTGAAGAAGATGGAAGTACTGACTTCAGTGGTGTTCTTATAAAGAGATATATCAGTCAAGGTATTATACAAAATAGGAATGCAAATAAAATAATCAACCATTGTATTGTCATTGGAATGGAAAATACATTTGGTAATGAATTGCCAGATGTTTACGCTGGTAATAGCAAAGAGCGTAAGAAGAAACTTGTTCAAGAGCAAGAAGGTAAATTGAGTGTTAGTAATATCAATGCTGGAAATGAATTGAAAATTGCATGGCGATATAAGAAAGATATTATGGCTAATAATAAAAATAACGACAGTTCATCGGGAGATTTAATAGATGATTCGAAATACCCAGAATATAATCATCAATTTGATATTACTACTACAATTAGACCGAGCCCGGGACCTATGGAAGTTAGTTATATAAGTTTAGAACGAGGATACGATAAAATTTTAAATGAGGTTAAGGGGATTGTTGATAAACAATTAAAAGATAGTAACAAAATGGTGAGATTGGTAATTCCATATATGCTTAATCCTATGGTTTATGGATGTGGCGAAATGGTTGAAACGAATGTTATTTTGCGTTTTGTTTATGGATTGCGTTGCATTTTGAATTCACATTCTGGGAGAATTACATTAATGGCTAGTATAAGCAGTGAATTATTTGAAGGTACAGATGTATTGAGTAGTTTAGAAAGTTTATTATTTGATGGTGTGATTAGACTTGTTCCCTTCCCGCATGAATTGAATCTATTAATGGAAAAAGTTTATAAAACGCAGCGTGAAAAGATTAGACAAGGTTATGTTGATGTTTATTGCGTTCCAATATTAACTAACATGGGTTTGATGGAAAAAAGACTCAAAGAATACAGTTTTAAAAACAGTAAGAGTAAATTTCATATTGAACAATGGAGTATTCCTGTGGAGGAAGAAGATGTGGACGATAAGAAGACATCTGATTTCTAGAATATATAGAATTTGTATTTTTGTCGTGAAATAAATAAATAAATATGAAAACTAATTTTTCATTTACAATAAGATTTTAATTAGAAAAAAAGTTTCCAAAGGTAATCAAATAAGATTCCAAGGAAGAAAACATGACCGGTATTGATGTTATCTTTGAAGTAATGCCAACAATGAGATGGGTCATCAAGATTGACATTCTTAGTCATTGAGAATAATCTATAACCACCAATCAATGCACCTAGATAAAAGAATGGACCCATGCCAGCTAAGTAACCACTCGTTAAATAACAACCCATTTGAGCGGTGGACAACATATTGAAAATTGGTTTACTATTAGTGCCCCAAGCTAAAGCAGTCGATTTGATACCTGCTTTAATATCAAATTTCTTATCTTGATGTGCATAAACTGAATCGTAGTGCATACACCAAAAGAACCCACTTAAATACAGTGGGATCATAACAGGCCAGTTCCATACACCCATTGCAGGGAATCCTAATAATGCACCCCAGTTAAAACATGCACTTAATACAACTTGTGGATAGTATGTAACCCTTTTGAAGAATGGGTAGGTGCCAACTAATAGAAGTGAAGAAGCCCCAAGAAGGAAACAATCTAATGGTAATTGTAAAAGAATACCTAAACCGACAAGCATTTGAGCTGAAAGGAAAACCCATGCCTGTTTCATGGAAACTCTACCTGATGTAATTGGTCTTTCGATTGTTCTAGCAACTTTATTATCCAAGTTTCTATCCCACATATCGTTGATGGTACAACCGGCACCTCTCATGACAAATGCACCAACTGTGAAAACAGACATCATCCATAATGTTGATAATAATGGGGCACCTGTCATATAAGCCGCCATGGTGATAGACCAAGTACATGGAGACAAAAGTAATAAAGTACCAATTGGTTTTTCAATTCTCATCAATTCCATGTAAGGGATCCATTTTTCTGGAAAATTTTTCAATATACCTAAACCTTTTAAACGGTTAACTCTTGCTTCTTCAAGTTCTTGTGGGGAAAATACACTTCTGGCATCAGCAGTTGATGGTGTAGTAATTGCAAGTGCTTTATTTTTTGTTGTAAATGACTTAAATTGTTGGTATTGTAATTTCGATTCATTCAAAACTAATCTGCTAGATTTAATTGAAGATAATGCACCATTTCTGAATTGAGAAAGAGGGCCTAACCCTAATGTAATTCTCGAAGTTCCTGCTAACTTCCACATATTCCTTCTGATGACACCTCTCCTTCTATTAAAACCTTTGCATCTGATGAATGATACAATAAAGAGTCTCCACCAGCAACACAAGAAGCTGGCGTGCACGAATTTCTACAGCGACTATCAGATGTCGGATGTCGGGTGTCGGATGTTCGAGGGATTTATATGCAGCACACACACTGCCTTATTGTTATTATCTTAAAATTAATTGTTTCAATTCATCTATTGTAATTTCATTATATATCTCTCTTAAGTCCCTTATATAAAAACTGGTTTAAATCCAGGTATCACATCTGGTGTTTCAAACAACGAAGTCTTATGCACAACTTTAAAACCATTTAATTCTCCGGCGTCGGTAGATTCATCTACCCCGTATAAATCCTCAGCGACATCGACGTATTCACCTCTCTCATTATCACTTAGTCTCTTTTCAAATACCTTAAAGCCTCCATCTCTAAGCATCTCATCCACATGCACCAGGTTCACCCATTTCAAGTCTTCATGGTTATCCGTATCGTTACCGTTATTTTCATTAGCTTCCTCCTCAATAAAATTTCTAATTTCGCCACCAAATTTGGCCTTATAAATCATTTTCTCACAATCTGGAATATAAAACCCCATATAATAATGATCCTTCTTTAACAATTTTGCCATAACTATTTCTCTAATTGCACTAACCGTACCTAACCCAAGGTGTGCATAATCGGGATCCCAAATAAAATATACAGATGAAATAGTCGTCGGTAATATATCTAGCACGGCAATTGCAATAAGTTTTTCATCTATTAAATAACATTCATGAATTGGGCCTTCAAGATTTAAAAGTTCTTCGCCTATTTCACCTGTTCTCCATTGTCGATTAACTTCTCTCCAATCAATTTTACCTTTAATTTTAGTTTCTCCAGGAAATGGATCGTTACACAGAAAGTTGTAAAAAGAATACTCATCAATTTCAGATGCTTCCTGTTTATGCACAGACATTTGATATTTTTTAAACAGTTCAAATTTGTCCATTGCAAATGTATTTGGTAAAAGTACACTTATGAATTTTCCCCTGTTATCCTTCTTTTGATATGTCTCAAACAATGATGATCCATTGGCTACTTCGACGTTAGTTTCCATTGAATTGTAAAATCTTCTAATTGATTTTTTATTGGATTTATTATAATATCCATCATCGATGAATAAATTATAATTTGTTCGTATGGTATATTGTCTACAGCAGGAACGTAATAAATCAGGTTTATACATAAACCCTCCACTTCTACGCCATCCATCTTTCATTAATTCTTCGTATTTTGCAAATGATAATTCTTCACCTTGGAAAGTAATGCTTGAGCTATTGCAATAGCCTTTGTCCTTCATCCTATTTGCCACGGATTTTAGAGACCACGATTTTTCCAAGGGTTTTTTCTGATGACAATACCCACAATGGGTACTTTTTATGTATGCTAATTCCACCTCCTCCTCCATTATCCTGTATTAATATGTAAAGAGTTATACTAATATCCTTATTTCATTACTTTACGCAACCAAAAATCATCCCTTAATTGGAAGAGTCTGAAAAAAAGCTCAATCCTAGCTCCCAGATCAAATCAATTTTCCAGGTTGCCACCGCTCATCGTTTTCTTCAAGATTTGAATATCGAGTACTGCGTAATATCTGTCCTCAGGAATTGGGATAGCTACGAGCTATACGATTTAGTTTATTTATTCTGTTACTGAAGACTTGAGTATATCAAAAGGAAACAATTGCTTAAAATGACTACTGTTCCACATAGATACAGTATATCGAAACGTTCATCATCGCAACAAGTTGCTCCACAACAACAGCAAAAACGGGCACAATCGGCGAGTTCGAGTAGGTCGGGTATCAAGGATGAAAGGTTACCTAGAGATGTGCCCAACGATTTGAAAACTACACTCCACCGATTAGAATATTTGAATAATAAATTTAACCTTGATCCTTCGTTTGATATTGAAGTATCGGGCGATTATGATGATGATGCAAAGGAGGGAAAGAAATATGAAACTGAAAATAATGAGAATGAGAATGGAAATGGGAATGGGAATGATCATCAACAAGAAAAGGATGAAATTGATGTTCATTTTAATGCTAAATTAATGGATATTGATATAACAAGTAAGGCGACGAATGTTTATCAAATGGAAAATAACTTAGAATCTTCGATATCGTTACTTACACCATTGTTTCAATATATTCAAGATTTTGAAGAAAATTTGAATACATTATCGAATGAAATGGAGGTATTACAAACACGACTTGTTGATTTAAACACGGAAATCCAAGAAAATAGTGAAATAGATATTAAACTTACCCCTATTTTGAATGATTTGTTGATAGCACCGAAATGTATCAAGACATTATTAAATGGTAAGATTGATGAAAAATGGGTTGAGCAATTAATAATTTTACAAGAAAAGAGAGAACTTTTACAAAATTATGAGAATAATGAACAATTTAATCATGCAAATATTGTTGAATTAGTTTTATTGATTGACAGATTAGAGATCAAATGTGTTGAAAGAATCAAGAGATTTTTAATTGAGTGTATTAAGCAATTAAGGGGTACTAATACATCATCCGTTAAAATTCAAAGTAAATTACTACAAGTAAAGGAGATCTTTGGATTTTTGAAAACTAAAAATTCCAGTTTAGCTAAAGAATTTGAAACGGCTTATATTTTCACCATTCGTTGGTATTATTATTTTAATTTTGTCAAATATATTAGTTCCTTAGAGATTTTGAAAATCTCAGAAAGTGAGTATGAGGTAGATAGGAGGAGAAAAGGTAGTATTGCAAACAATGTTAGTAATATGTCGAATAATGGGCAAAATAGCTTATTGCTTAATAATGGAGATTCTATCAATGAATATTTGATCAATTTACCTAAAAGATTAGAGGATATGAATAGTGTGAACAACCAGTATTCCATATTGGCCCAAATAGCGGAATCTAGTGAAAGGTCCGGTTATGGTGGTAGTGGTATGAAATTTTATATGGAACAAATTTTCCAATTTTTGAATCAAACTATGATTGACAATTTAACAATTGAGTTCAATTTTATCGTTGAATTTTTCATATTAACCAATAATGATAGTATTAACAATCTAGTGAAACAAATATTTGCCCCTATTTTAAAATTGGGTAGTAATTTTACAAATTATTTGCTGGAGAATTGTAAGAGTGATTATTTTGGGATTTTGCTTACTATTCGTCGGATCCAGAAGATGGAATACGAGATCCAAAATAGGTGTTTACCGGAATTATTTGAGAATTACTTGAATACACAGTTGTTGACGCTATGGCCGATTTTCCAGCGAGATATTGATATTTTATGTACGAGTATCACACAAACGATGAGTTCTACGTCGGTAATCAAAGGTGTTGTCAACAGTCGAAACAATATATTGATTCCCTTAAAGATTACACAGTCTTTCAGCATGGTGCTTAGCAACTTGATCAAGCTGGTGCAGAACTTGGTGTTTGAGCTCGAGACGAGCGAGCCATTGAATAGCTCGATCGAGCGGATGAGCAACACGTTCGAGCGTGGGATCGTGCAGCTCGCTGGGAGTTTGGAGGAGGGCAAGGGGAAACTCTTTCTCTATGTGAACTTCCAGCTCGTGGCGAGCGTGCTGGAGGGCAGTGGCGCAGGTAGTGGCGCGGGTAGTGGCGCGGGCGACGGGACGGAGAGCGGCGCGACGCTGCGGGAACACTATCGGGGATTGGTGGCGGCGTACAGCTGATGATGGCTTATGGCTGGAATCTAGAGTCTAGAGTCTGGAAGGTTCGGAGCGGGATGGAGATAGAATGGTGGAATATCTATAAATATACGGGGGTTCTTTCTTTCTTTCTTTCTTTCTTTTTTTCCCTCCATTCCCCATTGACACCGACTGACATCTACTGACAACAAATAAATATCGATATCTCAAACACAGACATGGGTATCTATGATTCAAGCAAGGACAAAACATCCGACGAAGACGTGAAAATCAACACTCTCTCCCCTCTAGATAGTCTCGCCACAGATGATAACCTATTTGACAACTTACAGAAGACTCTCTCATTAACAAACGATTTGACTTTAAACACTTTTGGTAAATTGCGTGGTTGGGGGAATGGTCTGTTGGACTCCTGGGATTCTTTCAATGACAGTCGCCGCATTCCTTTGTTGAGCCAACCAAGAGTTTTACATGAACCAAATCAAATTGTCGCTAGAGGTATACCACCACCAGAAATTTATGAAGAATGTGGTAAGGCTGAAGGGTTATCCGTCTGGGATCAAAAGGGTATTTGGCATTGTCTATTCCCACGTAGTAAAATCCCATATGATTATGGTACCGGTGAATCGAGAGCATTTGGTGTAAATCCTGATGAGGCAAAGCAGTTAATTTCAAGAGAGGATATCGAAAATGACGCTGAAAATAAACACGGCTTGTTTTTCAAAAACCTGGAAGATATGCTAGGTTGGCAGGCAAGTATGAAGAGGGCAATAGCCGAGAAGAGACGTAGACAGTGGACAGATTGGGAGGAAAAGGAAAAGGCTAAATGGGGGTTTTGGAATAAAGGTGCTGATGATTCGAAATATGTTGATGATGATGATGGTAAAACTATCGTTGGTAGAGAAACGGAGAGTCGTATGATCACCTTGGACAATGGTGATTTGCAACGGACAACTACTCAACGTCGCTTTTATTCAGATGGTACAAGCAAAGTTTGGGAAAAGAGTGAAATTCTTGCACCTGATGGTACAGTTAAAAAAAGTGACTAATTAATATAATAGTTGATCTTGATCTCCAATCTCCTGTATATATATAACTTATATTTATTTTACAAGACATAACAAAAGAAAAGAATATCCTATATATTACTCCTAAATAACGAAATGAAATGATTTATAATTCTAACTTATAATAATTGTAGTTTGGCTTTTATCCAAATGCCTCAACTAGTGAATATGTCACTACGAGCGTGTCGTCTTTATTTATACTCTTGGAGGATATTCCTGTAAATCCAATTATTGTATCTAATGAATCATCCATCGCCGGTATAAATGCATTTCCAATGTAACACCAAATTCGTTGGTTAAGCCCCAATTTGAGTTTATCTCGTAAATAGTCTGGAATGACCGCAAATGGGGCCTCACGGGGGAAATTTGCTATTGACGGTGAGACCTGTTGAACTGCCCCTATAGCCTTCAATCGTACATGCATTATCTATTATAGTCACCGTGGCAATTAAATTAAAAAAAAAATTATATATACGTGTTATTCATCAGAATTGTAAATATGAAGATTTAAGTATACACTTGAGATGTAGAATTGACAATTGGAAGGAATACTCTCGCTTCTCACTATACGTTCGTTCTCAATTTTCAATTTTCATGTTGCCGTTTGTTGGGATTTTGTTTTCGTCGTTTTGCATTTTAAGTTGTGCAGTTTGTATCTTTTTAAATTTTACATTTAATATTATCACGTTTTAATAACCCAATATTAAACAACATTTTATAATATATAAGAAACATGTCTGACACAGATAAGAAAGACGCAGCAGAACTCCTTTCAAAATTAAGTATTGCCAAATCACAGGCTGATGAAGAATCCAAAATTAACGTTAAGGAGGAACCAAAGGTATCCAAGGAGGAAGAATCAAACGTAGAAGCCAAAGAAGAATCTAAAGAAGAATCAAACCTTATTAAATCTACATATGAAGTTAAAGTTAAACTTGCCGATTTACAAGCAGATCCAAATTCTCCTCTTTATAGTGTCAAATCATTCGAAGAATTGGGATTAAAACCTGAATTATTAAAGGGATTATACGCTATGAAATTCAGTAAACCTTCTAAAATTCAAGAAAAGGCTTTGCCTTTATTATTATCAAATCCACCTAGAAATATGATTGGTCAAAGTCAAAGTGGTACAGGTAAAACCGCTGCATTTGCATTGACAATGTTATCAAGAGTTGATGAAACAATTCCTGAAGTGCAAGCTATTTGTTTATCTCCTGCTAGAGAATTGGCTAGACAAACTTTAGATGTTATTCAAGAAATGGGTAAATTCACCAACACTAAAATTCAATTGTTAGTTCCTGGTGCATTAGAAAGGGATGATCCAATCAATGGTCAAATCATTGTTGCCACGCCTGGATTTTTATTGGATATGATTAGAAGAAAAAGATTGAATGTTAATAAAGTTAGAGTCTTCGTATTGGATGAAGCAGATAATATGTTGGATCAACAAGGTTTAGGAGATCAATGTAGTAGAATTAAGAGATTCTTACCAAAGGATTCATGTCAATTGGTTTTATTTAGTGCAACCTTTGCTGATGAAGTTAGAAAATATGCGGAAAGATTTGTTCCTAGTGCCAATTCACTTGAATTGAAACATGAAGAATTGAATGTTGATGCAATCACTCAATTATACATTGATTGTCCAAATGATGAAGCTAAATTTAAATATTTATGTGAATTTTATGGTTTGATGACAATTGCATCATCCATTATTTTCGTTGCTAAAAAGGAAACTGCAGATCAACTTTATTTTAACATGAAAAAGGAAGGTCATACGGTCTCCGTATTACATGGTTCATTACAAACTCAAGATAGAGATAGATTGATTGATGATTTCAGAAATGGACGTTCTAAAGTTTTAATTACAACCAATGTTTTAGCTAGAGGTATTGATATACCATCCGTTACAATGGTTGTCAATTATGATATGCCATTCGATAAAAATCAAAAACCTGATCCTTCAACTTACTTACATAGGATTGGAAGAACTGGTAGATTCGGTAGAAAAGGTGTTTCCATTTCCTTTATTAGTGATAGAAAATCTTTCGAATGTCTTAAATACATTTCTGAATATTTCGGTGGTATTGAAATGATCAAATTGCCAGCTGATGATTGGGATGAAATTGAAGAAATCGTTAAGAAAGCATTCAAATAGTATCATTTCCTTTTAATTTAAATTTAACTTTAACTTAGTGTATAAATCTTTAGATGGATTATAATAATTATTATGAGCTATAATGGCAACCAAATAAGATGATTGTGTATTTGTTATAAAAAAAATCTTATATATATAGAGAAAAACAAATATGAAAAAAATAACCAATGTATGAGAGAAAAGAAAACTCGGAAAACTTTAAAAAAAAATAATGAATAGTGAATGATAAACTATGAATATAAAATACAAATGATAAAGAGATAACGTAATTTCAAGGTGAAGCAATATGTTATGTATAATGACTTAATATGCATTGATTAATTTTTCAATCCTCTAACCAAACCAGCAACAATACCGGCTATAATACAAGCAAGTATAATACATAGCACAATAATAATCCATTTACATTTTCTATTTTTCTTTGAAGTTTCAACCGCTTGGATAACGTTGGCATCACCCTTTTCAAGTTGATTTTGTGCGATATCTATATGCTCATTGGCACTATTCAAATATTCATCTTGCTCAAGTACTATATCCTGTAAATCGTTAAACATTTGATTTAAAGTTGCAGCCATTTCTTGAATCTTTACCAATTCATCATGACGATATTTAACATTTTGGTAAACTTCCATTGCTTCGGCCTTCTTATTTTGCATTTCTAAAGAAGTGGAAAAGATATCTTCAGGACCATTCTGTAAAACAAATTGCTGAGCTTCTTGATATGATGCTTCAGGATTAATTATTTGATATTGCTCAACCGCTTGGTGAGTAACAGATTCTTTAAAATTATCTTCTTCGACGATTAAATCTCTTAATGCACCCCTAAATAATCTATTCAAATTGTTTAATTGATTGACCATGTCGGGATCGGATTTGTTGACCTTAGTCTTTAAGCTTTCAATATTATTTTTGATATCAATTTGCATGGTTTTCATTTCCATCGTTGAATTATCAATTTGTTGTAAGGTTCTCTTTTTCTCATCTTCAGAGGCTGAACTCATTTGCTGATATTGAAGTTGTTTCAAATAATCAATGTTGCTCTTGTATTGTTCAATTTCCTCCTTAATTCTTTGGCATTCGTTTAAAAATGATGCAGATGCAGCACCATTAGTGTTTGATGAACCTTGATTGCCATAGCCTGAAGGATTATAAGGGTCTGAGAAGGGGTTTTCGTATGTTTCAAAAGGGTTATCTGACTGCATGTTTGTATGATGACTTTTTTGTTATGATATATGTTGTGATGTGTAGATGAAATACAATGCTTCAACCTCTAAGTAGCTCTAAGTAGCTCTTAACACGGGACGAGAGGAAGGAAGGGGGGGCGAAGGGGTGTCTCTTTAGAAGGTAGAGAAGGAAGAGCCCATCTTATGGATTATGGAGCAACTTCGGTGCGAGGATAAAATTTTAGTGGATGTAAGATGGATAGAGTGATCTATTATTAGCCATGGCTGAGAGAAGAGGTAGGGGGTATAATGCTTAGTTTTACACTTGGGGTAGAGATAGAACCCACAGTTGATATGACAGAAGACAGTGAAACTGAAAGGCTTACAACCCTGGCAGATGAAATAGGGGCTTCTATTACAAACAAGTCCATTTCTTGGCTAGATTCCATCGGCATATATTTTTCCTCCTGGTGGAAAGACTGTAGATATTACGAAGATAAACTCCTACAAAATCTCCCATTTATAAATAAAGACGGGAAGGATGATACTGGTATAAGGAAAGTGGAAATAATCAATACGAATGTTTCTGAAGAATTGAAATCGTACATTCATGAAGTTTGCATAACTAATACACTACCATGTGATGACGGTGATGAGGAGGGGATGGATATTATATTGGTGCATGGGTATGCTGCTGCATTGGGATTTTTCTATACAAATTTGGAAGCTCTATCATCTATTCCGGGATCAAAACTTCATGCGATTGATTTATTAGGTTTTGGATGTTCTGCTCGTCCTCCATTCCCATTGAAAAGTGAAAATAATGAAAGCCAAATCAAGAAAGTTTTAAATGCGGAATCTTTCTTTGTTGATTCTTTTGAAAAGTGGAGGATTCAAAGAGGAATAAAGAAATGTTATATTGTTGCCCATTCTTTGGGCGGATATTTGATGTCATGTTATTATCTCAAATACGGTCGTAACATCGTTGAAAAATTAATTTTGGTATCTCCTGTCGGCGTTGAAGATAATGATATGTCTGCATACAATAGGTTTAATTTACGAAAGCATTCAGGAGGCAATAATGAAATTGGTGAGTATGGATTGGACGGAGATTTTGATGATGATAATTATGACGACGATGATGATGCAGATAGTAAAGTTAATGTAGACCGAGAATATGAGGTAGCTAAGAAGCAAGGTGTTGATTTAACTAAAGAACTTACAGATCATTTACATGATTCCCATGACCACGAGTATTATCATTCTGATACGGAATCTTTGGTCTCTGTGATGTCTACAGATCATGAAGATTATCATCCAACCAAAGTTGAAGGATTGATGAAGCAAATTAAAACTCGAGTGATTCCAGGAAAAATACTGACAAAAATGTGGGAAATGAATTATTCACCCTTGGATATAGTGCGTTGGTTTGGTCCCTTTGCTGGTAAGATTGTAGCAATATGGGTGTATAATCGATTTTCAAGGATTGATGATGCCAAGCAGCTATCTGATATATGCCATTATACTACGAGAATATTTATTGAAAATGGATCTGGTGAATACTGTCTTGGTTCAATCCTTGCACCAGGCTCATTGGGGAGATTACCATTATCGTGTAGATTACCAAAACAGATCAAGATACCGGTGTTATTACTATATGGTGAATTAGATTGGATGGATAAAAATGCGGGATACAAGTTATGCAAATCCATAAATAATAACGGAGGGCTAGCTAAGTTCAGGATTGTCCCAGATGCAGGGCATCATATGTATGTCGATAACAGGGAAGAGTTTGAAAGACAGGTGTTGTCTTTCATTGGGAAATAATTTTTAGTGGATGCAAAGCTCAGACGTTGTAGATATATTAAGAAAATGTACATGTAGATAAAATGACTTCTATAACCCATATATATATATATATATATATATATATATAGCCTATAGCACATCTTTCTAGACAAGAGATAAGGTATACTATGTGAGCACAAAGTTAAGTCGGATAATTGAAAATTAAATTTAGGGCCTCCTATTTTAAATTTTAAGTTTTCACTTTGCAGCTGTTTTCATTTTTCATTGCATAGATAGGAGAGGCGGATAGATGCAGCCGACTTATTGTGGCGGACATTGTGGGGAGAAAGGTGTAGGAGCTTTCTCTTGAGTCTGGAGGGGGGTGGTGCCCCTGTTTATATCCTGGTTTGAAACAGTATTTCGGAGCAATGAGTATCACCAAGACTAGGATAAGATTTGTTGGGAACAAGGCCAAACGTTGTATTGTCAGTTGTAACGAGTGTCGACGGAGGAAGAAGAAATGTGATGAAAAGCGACCTCAATGTAATGCTTGCACTAAGAGAGGAGTTGAATGTATCTACCAAGAAATTGAAGAACACCAAATAAAACCTTTTAAAAAGATTAAAACCAAAAGTTTGATACCCATCGTTTCCAGTTCAAGATCAGTTTCCACCTTAACTTCAAGAACGAATTCAGGTTTAAAAACTAGTTCAAATTCAACATCATTTATGGGACCTCTCATATTATCGTCATTTGATGATAGTTGCACTACGACTCCTGTTCCAGATATTCGATTTGATGCACTATTTGATGACGATATTACCGAGATGTTTCTGGGTGGAGATGTGAATTTAGAATTAGATATGGATTTTGTAGCGAGAAGTGTGGTGGATTCGTTTGGTATGACCTATGGGATCAATGATGATAAATTTCGGATTTGTTATATGATGCTATTACCATTCTCATTTAAAAATAGGCCAATATTGATTGTGTTATGCGCATTGGTATTAAGTCTCAATAATGATTTACGATTGACAAAGTATGTTGATGAAAGTTTGAAAATTGTCAATGATTTAGAACAGAAGATCAATTATGAGAATAACTGGAATGAGGATGATTTGATTAATTATATTGTTCTTTTGTCGTGTTTGACTATCATTTCCTCGATTAATAATGATCCTCTTCTATGGAAACATAATTTTGAAAAACTTTATATTGGATTGAAAAATGTTGGATTGGATATATTATCAACTATTATCAAAGATCGAGAAAATAGGAAGGTTTTGAATTGGGTAATGAATTGGTTTTTCTATCAGGATGTTTCAAAATTTATCAAAATTACACAAAATAAATTAATAGGACCGGTTTTTTCTAAACGTGAATATAATAGATTTTTATCTACTGGTAATAATAAAAATGGAAATGGAAATGGAAATGGAAGCGATAATGTCTGTATTTTTGATAGTGGATTCTCACTTTGTCTGTACCTATATGTTGTCCTTGGTGAAATCAATTCATTGTATGATCAATTTACAATTAGGATCAAAGCGCCAATAATTACATACTATGAAAATATTGTACCTATAATGGAGAAATTAAGTGATGAAGAATGTATTGAGTTTGTTAATAGTGAAGAATATATTAAGTATGAGGCTATAAGGAATAAATTCCATAATTGGGTACAGGAGAAGACTAAATTTTTAGAAAATCGAATTAAAGAATGTCAAATCAATGTATCGACTATTGGAGGACCTGTTGATCCTATTAGTTTTTCATTTTTTGAAATTATGAAATTGACGATATTATTATATATGAAATTTAAACTTTGTGAATTAAATGCAACTAGTTATGAAATTAAACAGTTAGTTGTTGAACTTTCAATTAAAATGAGAAAATTTATTAGTTTTGGTAGTAGCAAATTCAATAATCAATTACTTTTTACATTGTTAATTATTGGAGCCAACGTATGTGAGGCTCGGGATCGAATATTGATTAAATCATTTTATTTAAAATTGGACAAAACTATGAGTATTTCAAACAAGAAAAATTTGGATAAAATTTGGGAAATTATACAGGAGTTTTGGCAACTTAATCCAAATGGGGTAAGTTTTGATTTGTGGCAAAATGTTCTTAACAAATATGATTGGAATGTGTGTGTAATGTAACATAAATTATTATTTTTTAGTTTACGAATTTGAAAAATCGATTTCGACATCGATGTATATATTTAGAATAATACAAATACAAAATACTTTATATACAATAAAGTTAGAAAATATGAAAGTTTATTGGGTTCTAAGAAAAGATGAATTCTAATGGAGTTCCAGCAAATAGTCTCAAACCAAAAGGTCTATTATCTGGTAAATTCTCTGAATCATTAGAATTAATTTTGTTGATATAAGAACTATCATCTTCATGTTCATAATCAGAACTTAAAACAGTCAGTGAACTTGAACTACTATCACTCAAATTAAGATCACAATCTGTATATTTTTTATTTTTGAAATAGGAATTAGGATTAATATCATCACTAAAACATTGAAGTTCTAAGTCATCTATTAAAGTATCAGTTGAATTGATATTATTTGAAAAATGATTAATGGTATTATTGGTATTATTGGTATTATTGGTTGAGGTATGACTGATGTAATTTTCATGAGCTTTGAAAATTTTAGGATTTGTAAACTTGTAAATTGAAAAACAAACAATGGCATAGCACATTCCCATAAATAAATCCAATCTCCAATGATGATCTAAATAAATTGTTGACCACCATTGTAATAAAACAAAAGAAAAAGCTAAAAGTGATAAAAATAAAGAACTTGTGAACCAAGATATATAAAGAAAAGATAAAACCGCCATTGCAGAATGTAATGAAGGCAAAGCACCGAAAACTATTGGAGATTTGTGGAAACCGCTGGTAGTTAAATGAGTACCTAGTGACGAATCAACTCTGATTAAACCTGCAGCATAACCTAAGGTTGAATAATCTGCGGTTGCATTGATACCATTTAAATGAACAAACCAAGGAGGTGAAGAAGGTAAAAGAATATGAGTTGATAAACCCAATATATTTTGAGTACCTAAAGTCCAAGAATAACAAGATAAAACTCCTGGAAATTGGAAGACATATAAGTAAACAGATGTTACTATAGGCACAATCAAATGTAACAAAACATATGAGATAAAGGACAATAAATCAAGGGAATAATTTTGAGTTAATTGAGCCAAATAGTGTAAAATATTAAGTAAAGGCCATGCCAATATTAACATGAAATAAATTGCTAATTTTGTTTTATGAGTTTTTAAGGTGAAATTGTTTGATGATGATGATGATGATGCAGTAGAATCTGGTAAAAGGTCATAATTTGAATTTTTAGTAAAATGGTTTAAATTGATATATTTTCTCAACTCTAATAAAATCAAACAAATTGGAGATATGAGGAAGAGTGAGGTTAATAAATAAAAAAGAAAAGAAGTAAGTTTGTCAACGTTAAAGCAATAATCGTCTGCTAGAGGTAACCATTTTACATGAATTGTTGGTCTCCATTCTGTGGGTATAAGTGAAGCATTTTTGAATAAAATTAACCAGAATAAAACCGGGAAAAAATTGATAAAAAAGTTTAAAATTAAACCAGGAATTGATCTTTTATTCAATACTGCATTATAGGTATGTTTAATAGCTGCAATAATTTTCATTTTAATGGATTGATTTTCGGTGTTGATAATGAAGAAAGTATGGTGGTTTGGTGGAAATAAAAGATATGAAACTTTAAATATGAATCAAGCACTTGTTGTGGTTTTAAAAAAAAAAGCAAATTTTACAAGAAAAGAGAAATGACAAATTGCTGGGCTTGAATTTGACAGGTGATTTCAGGCTGGTAATGTTCGGCCGAGCTTTGTGATGTATTGGGTAGTTGAGCTGTTGAATATATAGATATTGACTGAGTAGGACCCTATGCGAGGGTTCAATTAAAATGTAGGAGAAGGGGGGATATTAAACAGTCGGGTAGAAAGGAAAGATCAAAAGGGTATAAATAAAAAAGGTGGGAAAGATTGCTATTTAGTACAAGCTCAGAGAAGAGAAAAGCCTTGTTTTCATGCAAACAAAAGAGCAAAGGCGAAGAGAGAAAAGGCGAAAAAAGAAAAAATATTGGGTGCAGCCGTATTATATATCCGATTATATGTCCGATTATAATTACTGTGTACTGTGGGGACCTAAAGATGGGGCGGGTGAGAGAGCAGCGAGTGAACAGTGGGAGGTGTCGGAAGACGGAAGACGGTCGGCGCAACACTGGACGCACTGCTCGGGTGTCCAGAGGTACAATTTGAGAGCAATAGCACGAGGCTGAAGACATTGCGGACATATACGGTCGTTAATGTCATGTGCAATTTTCAGCTCATATATATGTATGTGAATATATGTATATACGATCTCTCTGTATGATTGGTGATTAAAGATTGATTTCAAGTTATACACCCTCGTCCCTAGAAACCTGAATGCTTATAAAAGGTGGGCGCCAATTGCAATTTGCCAATTTGCAATTTGCAAAATTTTCTATGTTTTTCGTGTGCAGCGTGTATAGCGTGTACCGTATTGTTTGATGTCATAGTTTAAGGTCAATCGACTATTGTTCCAGATCCTGAGGGTTGTTGTTGTTGTTGTTGTTGTTGTCGCTGGCGCTGTTGTGTATTGCGCCAGGTGGCCGGTCTGGACTCTGTACTTTGGAGTTGCTAAAAGTTATTCCGAGCGACGCGTCGTCCGCCGGCTTGTGGCTTGCGGCCGCTGGCTCTCTCTCGGTTCTCCGTTCCATCCTCGGCTAAACTTAGAATCTATGATCCATTTATTTATAGCGCTGAGCACGGGCTGGACAAATACGTAATACTTAATCCGCATGGGTAAAGGATGTGTCAGGGTATAGGAGCTGGTACTTGATACTTGTTAATGAATGTTATATATATAATTTATGTATTACCTTACATACAAGATATTCATGGTTTTACATGAATATAGCTAAAAAAAATCATGGCAGAACCTAGCTGCAATAAGGAACTTATAATATGATTTTTGTACTCACAAAACTTTGGACTTTTTTTCAAAACACAAAGTCCAAAGTGTAAAACTTTCGAAAAGTGAAACTATGGTAAACAAATATCAAAGTATTAGATCTGTATTTTTGGCCAGAGCAGCATTAACCGATGGTTTACTATTTAAAGAAAGTATATAGCTCAGGAGAAACATGAAAACTCTGAAAATAGTAATATCAAAACATTTATTTTCAATATAGGATATATGTGCTAGTGATGAATATAATTTACATGACAAAACGTTTTATAAAATAATTGGAACTGCTTTATTCACAAAATTTCTCTCTGGCTCTCCTGGTAACATTGTAAAATTCACCAAAATTTTAATGAAAAATCTGTATGATTTCACTGTTAATGGAATAAAATTTAAAGTGGGTAATGAGATGCACGTTATTAAAGCCAAATTGATAAATGTAACTGGTGATATTCCTGCCTTATCATACACATTGGAATCTCCAATTTTGGGTTCAAAAATTCTATGTGCATTTTGTAATGTTGGAAGTAACACATGTGTTCTAAAAAAGCAAAAAAAATTAAGACAAAAAGAGTCAAAAAAATATTGTTGCTGAAGATCCAGAATCACAATGGATTTATAGAACTACTGAGGCTATAAGGGAAGTTTGTAGAATCAGAAATTTTTGATACAGGTGTTAATATAATGAAGGCAATACTACTTTTGTTTCATCATTTATCGTTGAAAATAATAATAGTTTGTTGTCCTGATTTGATGCATACTTCGTTTGAGATTATATTTGCCAAATGGTCAGCTAAAATATTATTCAAATGTAGTTTCCGAGATGTAAACCCAGCGCTATATAAGTTGGTGGTAAAAAACATGAAAGCTATGATTGAATATTTTCATAAGAATAGGATTTTTGAAAACCATAAGACTCCTGGAAATATACTTAAAATGTTTGAAGCATCTGTTAAAGCAATTGATCTGAAGTTGTTACATTATGCATTTTCATTGTTTTTTTTTTTGATGTATTTCTCACTAATGCAAAATTAAAGGATTAATACAAGAGTATCATTTTTAGAGTGTTAGAATTGAATTCATATTTAATGGCATTTACAAGTGCTGGTGTTCCGACAGAAAAGATTGAAGAGTCGAAGAGTTGTTTCGTTGAATTTCTAGGTCAAATAAACAAGGAAAAAGACATAGATAACATCTTTAAGTATTCCATCTTGGTTACCAACTCATTAATTAAAACATTTATTTGAAAAATGGAAAGGTGTTGGTAATCCCCACTGATACTTGGTGCTTCAAAATGGAAAAAGCCAGCGAAAAAATCCGAATTATGATATCACCAAACAAACATGATTTAGTAAGTTTGGGTAAAACGTTAAGCATTTATACTAGTGAACAGTGCAAATTGATATCAAACTATAAAGATTCCCACATTTCTTTTTACCCATATAGCGGAGGCAAAAAGTTTAAACCCGGAGCTGCAACAAAGATTGATGAATTTAAGATAAATAAAGGTGTTATCGATAGGACCAGCATTGAGGTTTACGACTTAAACAAACTTGTTATTAGGGAGATGAAATTCAATAAGAAAACAGCTTTAAAGAATGCTAAGGTTAAAATAGATAATCAGTGGCAATTCATTAAAGTTAGTGGATTCCTTAGATTTTTTGATAGTGAAAGTGAAAAAGAAAGAATTCCAATTTAATACTTTCCTGTTCAATATGTGACAGTGTCGAACTACCAATAGCTTGATAATTTTGTTAAATTATTTGGAGTAATTGTTTTAGGAGAACATGACCAATATTTAGTAATGTATTAAGAACTGATCCCCAATTATACTCCAAGCGGTAGTTCTGCCACAAATAAATATTCAACTGATAATAATTCGATTACTCGTTTTTCTGAAGTCACTTGTTAGAAAACGGTTGACAACCTGTATTCTTTGGTTGGTCGTTGACAGTCTCGTTAAAAATTAAAAAAAACAAAAAAAAAGAAGATATCCTCAAATCAAATTTCTTATTCTGTTCCTCATATACGCAATACCTTTCACCTACACCGTCTCCACCCAACACCACCAACAAATTCTACTTTCCACTAAACGCTGAACGCTGGACCCACGTCGCGATGGGCGACGACGGGGAGTGGTCGTCTTTCCTGTTGTCAATTTCAAATTTCAATCACACCGAAAGCGGAAGGCGGAAAATAAGGAAGCTAATTAATTACAATAGCGCTAACTCTAATTTCTAAATAGCAGCGTCATGATTCATGATAAGCTCTTTTATATTTTCTCACACACACACATACACTTGCTTCTACATTTATTTCCCTTTGAATCCCTCTCTCTACCATCTACTATCACACTCACTCTAAAAATAACCAAAAAAATTATGCTACAAGCAAGATTTCTACTCTCAAAAGGATTTGGCTGGCAGGATGACCTGGAATTCTGCCCTGTCGTATTAGATTCTCAGCCTCAACTACTACAGCAACTTCAAAATGATTCATCTAATACTAATACCAACCAAAACACACATACCCCATTGAATAGTTCTTCATCCACATTTTCTTCTCCTTCTTATACCATATCTCCCCCTACTCAACAGCAACAACAAGTCAACATTTCCCCTTCGCAATCAAAATCAAATTCTACTCCTTTAACTCACACACCTCGTGCGAAGAAGGTATTGGATATTGTTAATCCACATACTGGTCTTAGAGTTGGTTCCCCTTCAACTCGTGTATTATAATATTTTTTTTAAGTCCTTTTGTATACTTTTCTTTTTGTATATCAACTAGATACGTTAATCTAACACCCCTCCCGTTATCTTAGAATCCGTAAACGCAATTACGTAATTTCTCACACAACAAATATATCATTACCGAATTCGCACCTCAAACCACAATAAAGAAATTATTATTCTAATGCTGTCTGTATACGGAACATGTTTGATGTCTCGGTTCTTGGAAGCTGTCCTGTTTCTCTCTTGTTTCACTGTTCTCTTCCAGCTTTTTTGTAATTAAATAATTCTGGATTGATTGAATACCATGCAATCAACGACCTCAATACTAGATTATGATGATTTTTCCCATGATAATAATCCATTTGCTGGTTCGACTCATTATTACTCTAACGGAATATTGAATCACAATAATAATGACACTGATAACGATAGCGAAAACGATAGAGATAGTGATGACGACGATAATGATCATGATAACATCAATATTAAAGCACCAATAGGTACAAGTAATTATCATACTGAAAATGATATATCTCCACAAGGAGCCGATAATATCGATGATAGTTATGATGAAGCTAATAATACCTCATTATCCTTACCGGTATCAATATCAGAACAGCCAACACTATATAACCATCCTCCACCTTCATTAAATATCACCAATGATGGCGACAAATTTAATCAATTGCTTCCTTCAACGACGGCTTCAATTTTGGCAAATTCAACTTCTCCTTATTTAATTAAGACATTTGAAGTGGGGAAAGATTTTAAAGGGTCAAAAACAATCTTTTATAAAATTGAAAACACAATTAACTCAACTTTTACGTTGAGAAGATATAACGATTTCAAATCTTTAAGATCATATCTATGCAAATTTTATCCATATTTGTTTATACCACCGATACCTGAAAAACATTCGATAAGTAGATTTTTGAAGAATCCTTTCAATTATAAAAATGACTTATCAATAATTGAATTGAGAATCAGATTATTAAATTATTTCCTTAATAGAATAAATTTGAATTCACACTTATCAAATTCAACCATCATGTTTAAATTTTTAGATCCATTGATAAACCACTGGGTTAATTGTTTAAAATATCCACCTTTTACAAATTTAAGTTCAAATTCAATGTTACTAGTATCAACCAAAAATCCTACTAAACCTTCTCCTTATTTCTCCTTTTTACCAATACCCCCATTATCTTTACTTAAACATTTTGATAGTGAATTGAATAGTTCTGTTTTCTCCAATCTTGAGTCTAAATTGAGAGTTTTCCTCAAAATTTCAATGAATTTGGAAATAAAAAGTAAAAATTTAATTACATCTTTACATTCCTTAAGATTAAATTTGGTAGAGTTTGGTGGATTTTTGAATATTTTCAGTATAATTGAGAATCAGAATTATAAAATTGAAAAATTTGGTAACAAGATAGATTTAAATTTTTTAAATATTGAGATTTTGATTAATAAATTGATTATTAAAATAAAAGAACCTCTAATTATCCTAAAAAATTCAATAATTTATATGTTACAGATGTTACATTTTAGGAAAGTAAAAGAACTCCAACTAATATATTTTCAAAATATAATTTTGAAAAAGCAATCAAAGTTAAAATCTCTACTTCATCAACTTAAACCATCGGTTCCACAAAATCAAAATACAGTACCAAATCATTTGAATCTTTCAACAACATCAAATAGTCGAAGTTTAAATTTGGCAATCCAAAATATGAATAATTCAGCTACAAAAGCGGCTAATTCACGTTCAAACTCTCATCAGAAACAGCAAATGAATTTATCTGCTGAAACTAAGCAAATTATTAAAAACGAGATTAACGCCTTAAATAAGGAATTAGCTAATAATTTAATTCCGTGTTTTAAAGAATTATCTAATGATGTTGAATTTTTGTCAATTCAAATTGAAAAGAATGTTCATCTAGAATTTGAAAATTTAATTAATAATTTATTATTGAAAATCTTAACTGATTGGAAGTCAAAT